>CAOGCB010541836.1:0-11574 GCA_948266635.1 Cnidoscolus chayamansa | reverse complement strand
TGGAAAAATGAGTTGAAATTTCAAGAGGCAATGGAGAAAGAAGAGTGCATGATTTTAGTTATTCTAGGATTGCAAAACCACAAATTCTTGGTTCATTTACCTCTTGCTCATCCTCATCAGGCCATCTTGGATTAACTTCTTAAACTATGTTTGTCCTTAGAACACGTTCAACAAGTGATAGAAGATAATCAGGTTAGAATGAGAGCATAGTTACTTGATGAGATACGAAAGGAGATTCAAACCATCAATGAGTAGTATTAGTTGTATTGTTCATATACTTTTCAATTTAGATGTATTACTAATTATGATTTATTTTAGCTTTATTATATGTCAAGTATTTTATATGTATTATATTAATTTTTGTTAACAATGTATTCTTCCGTAATGAACTATGGAAATAAATTTACAAGAAAGACTGAAATAAAGTTACTGAGAATGCATAAAAAATAAATAAATAAATGGATCTACTTCTTGAGTTTGTGATAAAAAGATGAATCTCTAAGGTTTGCAACACATATAGCGATGAAGTTTCTTTTAAGCATTGCCAATTTTCTGATGAACTTAGCAATAGAAAGTTTGTCTAAAATCAATGGAAGATTAAAATTGTCGATATTGCTAATTTTAATGATGATATCGAAATTTAATGAGAAAATTTGATGGATGTATTTATCCATGGAAATCTATTGTTGGATCCTTTGATCATAAATTTCTTATCATCAGTGACTAAAATTTATTATAAAATAAAATTAATTTGATACCCAAATGAAATCTCACATGAATTATCTATTATAAATTAATAAAAAAAAATTATATTTTTAAAATAATATAACAAAAAACGCAATTTTAAATATATAATTTTATTATTTATGTATAGTAAAAGAGATTTTAAATGATTATTATATTTTAATACAAATAAATAATAGGACGGACCACTTTTTGAAATATTAAAAAAATTTAACTCATTTTTCATAAATTAAACACTTAACTTTAACTTTTAAATATATTTATTAGTCTTAGTATTACTTTCAAAATTTACAAAATGACCCCACAAATTTATTTAGAACATCTTTCCCATTTATTGTTAATTGGAGACTTAAATTGGATTAGGTAATAAGTAGCTTTCCATTGGTTGAATTAAATGAGAAGGATAATGACTACATATTAAAAAAAAAAAAACCTGAATGGGTAGTCATCATCCTCTTCCACAGCACTTCCCTACAATGGAGTTGTTGTCCCTATTGAAATCCATCATATTATATATAAATTAAATGCTTCTCACGCGGTATTGCCGTCATTGCTTAGCCTCCTCTTCGGCGTAGCAACCTATCAACCAAACCTTCTCCTTTCTTCCTTCTATATAATTCCCATATTTCCTAACCCTTTATTTCCATCTTCTGCTTAAACCTCTCAGATTCCCATCTTCTCAAGAGCCTTGCATCCAAAGATGAGTCAGAATCAAGCTACATGTATGTGTAATCTCCTTTCTGAAATTCTTATGTTGAAGATGATTTATTTCACAAATTGATACTACTTCTTTCTTTAATTTTTTTTTTTGGGGATGATGTTATCTGTGGAGCAGCATATCCTCCACCAGCAGCAGATGCATATAGAGTGCCACCACCGCCTGCCGGTTACCCAACCAAAGATGGTGATGCTCAGTCCCAACAACCTGTTCCTTTGCATACCAAATCCAAGGGTGATGGCTTCTGGAAAGGATGGTATTTAATTTTCCTCTCTCTGATTTCTATATAAATCACCCTTCGAATTATATATATATATTAGTCTTGTAGATAATTCTGAAACGTAACTAAAGAAAATTGAAGTCTAACTAATAAGATTGATTTTCTTGAATAATCTTCTCTTTTTTTCAGTTGAAATAAATTTATTTAATTGAAAATTATTGATTTATTTATTTTTTATTATGTTTATTAATATGTGTGCAGTTGTGCTGCCCTGTGTTGTTGCTGTGTGTTGGACGCGTGCTTCTGATGAATTAATAGACTTCTGCATTCGGTGTTGGCCATTACATTAGCTTAGAAGAATGGGACTCATATGGCCTATGTGTACTATTTATTCTACATATTCCTATTTTCATGTAATATAATGAATTCTTTAATTTTATTTTAATTTCTTGCTTGATTCTTTTTTCATTTGTTTTTTTTTCCATTTTGTCACAATCGAATTCATACTGAAGTATTTTCATTAATATTTCAATTTTTTAGGAACGGAAATAGTAAATATATAAATTTTTTTATAAATAATTATTAAATTAATATTTAACAAAATGATATTTGATTTCACTTTTTTTTAATAGCATCTACGCGTTTTATTATTTTTAGTTAATTAAAAAAAAAGACTGACACCTTAATCTCAACATTCAAACCTTAAAATTAATCTGATTTAATTTAATCGATTTAATTTTTTTAATTTATTTGGTTCAATTTGATTTTTTTTAAAAAATAATTAAAATAATCGAATCAATAAATTTAGTAAATTAATCTTAATTTTATTGAGATTTGATTCATTCAATTTAATTTTTTTTCATTTTACAAGATTAAAGCCATCTTTTTAAAATTCAAACAAAAAAGGAAATCAAATAATTGAATGGAACCAAATAAAAAAATTTCAGTTCAATTCAATTTGATTTTTTTTTTAAATTAATTTTAATTTTTTTGATAAAATTAAACCAATGGAATATTTATCTTTATTATTAATTTATGAAAATGAAATCATCAATAAGTTAATGAATATTAATGTGACAAAGATACTTTTTAAACAAGTTATAGATAGATATTATTGTTTGATTAATGAAAATTAGATGAAAAATTAATTATAACAATAGCAAGTAGATGAAGTAATGAAAATCCAACTAATAAATATAGTAAAGGAAAACAATATGATTTCTTGTAATAAACAACTTCTCAATAAGATTTCTAATTTTATACACTTTAGAAAAATTATTGTTCTTATAAATTGATATGATTTGGAAATGATAAGTGCTTCGATCATTGATCTTCGTACTATTATAAGTGACAAGTCAACATCTTTAAAATTGGATTAACTACAATGACTCATCTCAAATCATAACAAGATTACTAAATCAATAATACCAAAATAAGACAAATAAAATTCTAATATAAAATTCTATCCAAAAGCGGCTTACAACTCCAAAATCCAAAAGGGCTAAAGCTCTCGGCTTACAAAGATGTATATAAAGAAGTTGAAGAACCATAGGTGTACATTCTTATTTTTCCAAGATTTCAAGAGATTTTCAGTGTTTTTGCTAAAACTCTTGCTGACTTAAGTATTAGAGTGTTTTTCTTTTGTTTTCCAGGTCCAGTCATTAACATATGTCAGCTAGATTTATCAGAGTCTCATCAATTGATGCTGTTGTGTGAAACAACAATCCAAAATTTGTTGTTTCTCGAATATGCTTTCACACACACTTTGAAAAATATGCTCCCTATGTGATGGCAGACAACAATCAAGGTTTAAGGGCCTTAATTGGCAAACAACTACTACAATGCATCTAGAAGTTAGAAGAAGAACTAAAGCATTATTGGACAAAAGAGATGGCATCTCAAGCCACCCTTCTGACTGATTCAAATCAGGCAATGAAGCGAATGGCATGAATAGTCGAGAAATGTTTCTTAGCAACACAAAAAGTCGACTGTAGACTTGTGAAAGTCGTACAATGTTACAAGAAGGAAGAAGAAGAAGACAACTATGAACTCTAGGAAGGCTCCCTTTTAATCGAGGAAGTTCATGCATAAACCTTCCCACACCAATGTTCAAGCTGCTAACTTTAGACAAATATAATGGGATGATGGATCCGAGGAGCCATTTAGTAGGGTTCTAACAAAGTTTGAGAAAATGGCCGAATGCCTTTTCTTTGATGATCTTTCCTTTAAATAAGAATTGTTGTACAATCTATTTTAGGCAAGAAAATATTTACAATAATTACACTAATTACTGCTAATCTATTTTAGGTAAGAATATATACAGCAAATACACAAATTATGATAAATTAGGTCTTCAAATCTCAGCCATGATTTCTGCCATAATCTTAGCAATTGACTGCCATAATTTTAGCAATTGACAGCCCACAAATCTCAACCATGATTTCCACCATAATCTTAGCAATTGATAGCCCACAAATCTCAGCCATGATTTCTGTCATTGATAGCCCACAAATCTCAGCCATGATTTATGTCATTGATAGCCCCCCATAAATTGATGCTGGATGATCAGAAAGCATCAATTTGGTAACAAGAAAATGATGTCGTTGTCGTGAGATGGCTTTAGTAAAGACATCAGTAGTCTGTTGATCAGTGGTGATGTGAGGTAGAGAAATGACATGGGCATCATATGCTTCACGAATAGAGTGACAATCCACTTCTATGTGCTTGGTGTGCTCGTGAAACACTGGGTTAGCTGTAATTTGGATAACACTAGTATTACCTGCATAAAGCGGAGTAAGTTCCATTTGAGGAAACCCAAGCTTACCCAACAGTCCTTAAAGCCAAACAATCTCAGAACATGCAGAGGATATAGCACGATATTGAGACTCAGTGGAGGATTTCGACACCCGATCCTACTTCTTGCTTTTCCAAGAGACAAGAGAGTTGCCAAAGAACATGCACCAGCCAGTAATGGAACGTCGAGTATCAGAACAACCAGCCCAGTCAACATCACTATATGCAACCAAGTGAATAGGAGAATCCATAGGAAAGAAAAGACCGCGAGTAGAAGTTCCTTGCAAATAATGAACAATGCAACGAACAATAGCCAAGTGAAGGTGCCGAGGAGCCTGCATAAATTGACTAACTTGTTGGACAACAAAAGAAATGTCAAGCCGAGTAACAATTAGATAATTCAAACTCCCTACTAAACGTCTATATAATGAGGGATCAGGAAAAAATCACCCTCATCATGATGATATTTAACATTCACTTCTAAGGGAGTATCAACAGATCGACCATCATGAAGATCAGCTAATGTAATTATCTCCTAAATGTATTTATGCTGATTTAAGAAAAGACCAGCCACTGTAGAGTTCACTTCAAGGCCTAAAAAATAGTGTAGAGGACCTAGGTCCTTCATATGAAAAGAGCTTTGAAGGCACTGTTGAAGCTTAGAAATCAATTCAGAGTCGATCCCTGTAATAATGATATCATCAACATATACTAGGAGCAAAACAATTCCTTTAGGAGTCTTGCAAAGAAACAAAGAGGAATCATATTGTCTCTGGACAAAAGCAAAACTAATATGCGTGGATTGAAACTTATCAAACCAAGCACGCGGAGCCTGTTTTAAACCATAGAGTGACTTTTTTAGTTTACAAACATCAGAAGAGGGTGTAGAAAAGAACCCTGGTGGTGGAGTCATATAAATTACTTCCTTAAGATCCCCATGTAAAAAAGGCATTCTTAACATCCATCTGTCGTAATGACTAGCCCTTGGAAGCAGCAATAGCTAGAACAAGTCGCACTGTCGTCATTTTGGCCACCAGGGCAAATGTCTCCTCATAATCAACTCCATACTCTTGTCAGTTTCTGAGTGCCACCAACCTTGCTTTGTATCGGTCAAGTGACCAATCAGATCTCAGCTTAATGGAATATACTCATTTACAACCAGTGGGTTTAAAACCAGTAGGACAAGAAATAATATCCCAAGTATGGTTCTCTTGAAGAGCTTAAAGTTCTTCTTGCATAGCTTTCTCCCAACATACATGTTTAGTGGCTTGAGAATAAGAGGTGGGACCTGTAATATCAGCTAAAATAGCAGAAAAACCATACCTATCAGGAGGATGAATGATACGATTAGATCTTTGAAGAGTCACTAAAGTGGGCACTGGATCAAGGTTAGGAAGGATTTGCAATGATGGGGGCTGTCGTAGCTAATAGACAAAACCATGTTTAAAACGCTCAAAGGAGGGAGATATATCATCAAAGCTATGAAGAAGAACACCATGTGAAGGGAGATCCTGTTGCTGAAAATAGTACTCATGTTCAAAGAAAACCAAATTTCTAGAAACACGCAGTTGATTAGTTGCAGCATCATAACAAATAAATCCCTTGTGAGTAGTGCTATATCCCATAAATGCACACCTTACGGATTGAGTTGTAAGCTTGTGACATTCATGTGAAGGCAAGTGGATAAAGCAAACACATCCAAAGGTGTGTAGCATATGATAATCAGGCTGCATACCAAAAAGATGGAAGTAAGGAGAATCAAAATTCAATTGTTGAGAAGGTAGCCGATTAATTAGATAAACTGCAGTTGACAGAGCTTCAACCCAAAATCTAGGCGAAACTGAGGCCTCTAAGAGTAAAGTGCGAACCATATCCAGCAAGTGACAGTTTTTCCATTAAGCCACCCCATTCTGTTAAGGGATATAAGGGCATGATCGTTGAGATATAATGCATTTTTATTGTAAGAAAGCTTGGAAATCATGTGAAATATACTCACCTCCATTATCAGACCGTAAAACCTTAATGGAGGTGAAAAATTGAGTCTCAATATAAGCAACAAAACTTCTGAAAACAGTTAATACTTCAGCTTTAGTACGCAAAAAATATATCCATGTGAAACGACTATAGTCATCAATGAATGTTACGAAATATTTGCACTGCGCATGGGAAATGATAGGAGTAACACCCCAAATATCACTATGTATAATCTCAAAACATGTATTAGCACGAGTACCATAAGTAGGAAAAGGTAACGCTTTACTCTTTCCTAGTTTACAAACAGAGCAATTAAGAGATAAACTGTTAGAAGAACACTGATTTCCAAGAAAACCATGCTTCATCAAATGAGACAATATCACATTATTTGGATGGCCCAATCATTTATGCAAAGCGTCAGCCTTATTTTCAATAATAATAGAAGCCAAGGACAAAGTTTTAGGAATAATAAATTGCAATGGAAATAATCTGCCCATTTTAGGCCCCCTCGCGATCACCTTCCCCGAACTCTGATCCTACACAAGACAACCATGATAAGAGAAATTTACATTATAGTAATTATCCATCAACTGCCCAACTGAAATTAAACTAGTAGACAATCCAGGAGAGACAAATACATGACGAAAGAAAGGTCCAATATCACCAATGGATGTAATTGGAAGATTACTTCCATTAGCAATCTGAATATTTTGTTTATCAGTATACTTTTGAAGATTATACAGCCAATCAGGTGATCTAGTCATATGATTTGATGCCCCAGAATCAACAAACCAAGAAGAAGAAACAATCTTACCTTGACTATGAAGTCCAAGAGTAGAGATGATCATCTATTGGACCATTTTTGGAGTAACAAAAGACTGATTTGTGCCAGCAATTGTGGCTGTAGATCTGATATTGGTAGGTTCTAAGATTGCAGCCTGAAAAGCTTGGCCTTGTCGGTTTTCTGGGCGTGTAGGACGTTGCTTGATAATGTGTCCATTCTGTTTACAATAATTGTAGAATTTCTTATCACAATTGCGGGCAATATGCCCGAACTCCTTGCAACTATAGCACTGCATTTGTCCCTTTCCACGATTCTTCCTTTGAGCAGCATAAGCAACATTAACAACCTCAAATGTCTCATTGGATGAACCAAGAATAGCTTGTGTAGCCATTCTTTGTTCTTCACGCAACAATTCACTAAGACATATATCCAAGGAAGGGATAGGATTTCTATTCAGTAATCCAACATGTGCAACTTCAAATTCTAGCCTCAGTTTCATCAAAAACTGATCACGCCTACTTTCTTCATGAATCGCTTGAAGGCTTGCTAAGGCCTCATTAGGTATCTTGGAATAAATAATACCAGAATATTCGCTCCATAGATTAATAAATCTAGAATAATACTACTCAATAGAGAGATTACCTTGACTGAAGTTACTAATCTCAAGTTCTAGTTGAAATCGTCTTGCAGTGTTATCTTGATGATATATGTGTTGCAGATAATCCCACATCTCCTTACCTGTACTAAAGGAACATAAATTTTTCACCATATGAGCTTCAATAGAACCTAAAATCCAAGAGATGATTCGAGCATCCTTTGCTTCCCATTGACTAAGTTTTGTACCTTTTTTAGGAGTAGGAGCAGACCCATTAATGTGATTCCAAAGCTCCTTCCCTTTTAGAAACATTCTAAACTGAAATTCCCATGCTGCATAATTCTTTCTTGTAAATTTGATAGCCAAAGTCTCTATAGACATTCTTTAGAAGACAGAAGCAAAAAGAAACTGACAGATTTGAAGATTCAGCTATGAATTTCAAAGGCATGCTCTAATACCATAACAAAGTTTGAGAAAATGGCTAAATGCCTTTTCTTTGATGACCTTTCCTTTAAATAAGAATTGTTGTACAATCTATTTTAGGCAAGAAAATATTTACAGCAATTACACTAATTACTACTAATCTATTTTAGGTAAGAATATATATAGCTAATACACAAATTATGATAAATTAGGTCTTCAAATCTCAGCCATGATTTCTGTCATAATCTTAGCAATTGACTGCTATAATCTTAGCAATTGACTGCCCACAAATCTCAGCCATGATTTCTGCCATTGATAGGTTCTGAATGGTCACGCAGTTGCAAGATGTGAACAACTTCATCCTTTGCTGAGTCTTTCCCATCTACTCTAATTAGATTGGCTCAAAAGTGGCATCAACATCTTCCATAAGCATCAATTTGAAGCTTTCGTTAGTTAGTCGGACAATTCTAGTCCAGATTCATAACATGCATTCCATGAAAGAAGGTTTCTTCCGACCTCAAGAAAGTTTAGTAGGAAGAACATAAGTCTCTAAGAAGTTACATAACTCGATTCAACTATGAAGGCATACAGGTGGAGGAACTAAACCTAGAAACTGTGTGTGAAGCACTAAAAAAAAGGGACTCATAACATCAAATTCATGGATTCTCTCATAAAAAATCTTGTATCAACATATCAACAGATGATAGAGAAAGCCTAAAAATATATCTGGCTGGATGATGAAATATAGATGATGAACCTAGAAAAGAAGGCGAGCCAAGAAAAAGAGAGAAAGAAAAATCTTGAGAAACCAAACAAGACAATTACTATATTCAGGGAGAAGGGCACAGAAGGAAAAGGACTCAATACAAACATTATATCGAAATAAAAGACTCCAAAAGAAAAATCCTAATATGGATTAAGAATAATGGAGTGAACATAAAATGGTTAAGAAAGATGAAATCAAACACCTCCAATCAGAAGGATCAAAGCAAGTACTATTGATTCCATGAAGATTATGGGCATGTCATAAAAGATTGCAAAACTTTAAAGGATGATATTGAGACATTAATCATAACTTGAGCTCTCAAGAAATTTTCCTGAAATAAAGAAAACAGGAATTAACAAAGAGATACTCGTGACAAATCCTCGAAAATAGAGGAACTTGTGGGGATGATTCATGTTGTCATGGGAGGTCTGGGATCAAAACTTAATGATGAAAAGGATTGATATATCTGAAGAAATGGTCGGCATAGGAATCCTGTATTGGGAGGACCCATATGTCGCGTCCAAAATAATTTGTCCAGTAGGGTACAAGATGTCTGATATGAATAGAAATGTCTAACCCCACTCATGGAATGTGGTCGACTTAAAGAAATTCTATCAGTAATTATTTTTATCATAAGCAAGGATGCCCTTATGATTTGGTTATTTCTTGTTTTTCTAGAACCTATTAAGCAAAAAGGTGGAAGACAACCATTTATTTACATAAAAAGAGCCCATCAAATATGAGAATGCCTCAGACTTAGGCATAACTACAACCCATAAAATAAGGGGATGCCTTGAAATTAGGGATATCAAATAGAGAATAAGTCAATTAAGATGAAGAGTAAGTCATAGTACTCAGCTAAAGAATAAGTTGAAACACTTAGCTAAGGCGAGTAAGCAAGTCGATATAGGTAAAAAATTAAGTACGCAGACTAGAAAGAGAATGAAGAGGGAATGAGATTGAGTTTAGATGAAGTAGAAGATAGCAAGTGTTAGTCAAGATAGTAGAATACAAATGGAAGATAGTCCGGGTATTGAATAAAAGAAAGTCGATCAACTCCATAACACAACAAAAGGAAGTACTCAACCTAATGAAAGGAAGCTGACTAACTCCATAACTCGGTAAAAAGAAGTACTTAGCCCAATGAAAAGAAGTTGACCAACTCCATAACTCAGCAAAGAGAATTACTCAACACATTAATGCTGAGTTGATTAACCACATACCTCAACAGAGTAAAATCATATCAATAAAGGAAGAAGATAGCCTACTTAGTTAAATTCGAGAAAGTAAGTCAATCTATTTGATTAGAATTAAGTCGGTATACTCAACCAAGTCAAGGGAGTAAGTCTATCTACTTGGCTAAACCGAGAGAGTCAATCGAGTTACTTGATTAGAACAATCACCTCAAAACTAGCAATTAAAAAGAAAAATGGTTCAATAGGGCGAACATTAAAAACAATGAGCCAAACAGCTTAGCTCGACCATAAAAAAAAAAAAGAACGAACTCATCACACCCAAAATTAAATATTTTGAGTCTAGAGGGGGGACATCTGATATGGTTTGGAGATAATAAGTGTTTTACTTCGATCTTATCCAAGTGATAGTTCAACATCTTTAGAACTGAGCCTAACTACAATGGCTCAACCCAAACCATAATAAGCCCAATCTAGAAAGTGGAAAAGAACAAGAGTCCTAAATCAATAATACCAAAGGAAGACAAATAAAATTCTACTACATAATTCTACTTGAAAGAGGATTACAATTCTTAAGTCCAAACGGACTAAGGCTCTCAGCCTAAAAAGGCTTACATAAAGAAGTCGGAGAACCCCATATACACATTCTGATTTTTCAAGCTTTCAAGAGATTTATTGTGTTCTTGCTAAAATTCTTATTAACTTGAGTGTTAGAGTGTTTTTCTTTTATTTTGCAGGTCTAGATATTAGCACACATTAGCTAGATTTTTTGAAGCCTCATCACAAATATTAAGGACATAATCCTCAAGTTGATATTTATGTTATGTAAAGCAATTAGAGAAATTAACGTGGATAAAATTTTTCAAGTTGAATCAATTTGCCCACATTAAATGCCGATCATGTGACTTTAAAATCAAGAATGTCATACATGAAGCAAAATTGTATTCATTACATCACATCAATTATTAAGTTTTTAAAGTTGCATGTACTCACAAAGTCAAATAGCTTAATATTATAGTAATCAAGAGCCATTTGCTTAGTTCTTCTCCTTGATCTCCATTTAGTTGTATATTAATTATCCATCTATCTTACATCCATATTATATTTACCAAAAAATTGGGCAGTACCTCGAGTAATAAAGATTACTAACCATCATCTCTTACTATTCACAAATGACGTTTAAGACTTTAAAAAGATATATTGCATTTACAATATCTCGATCCATTTGTTATATTCTTAAAATCTTTCTTATAAGAAGCGATAATGAGACAAATTCAAATTGACTTATATTATTTAGTAAATTAATTGCTTTAGTACTTTGTGGATCATCATTACTATTTTCTCTAATATATTGAAGAACATTA
>CAOGCB010540947.1:0-19637 GCA_948266635.1 Cnidoscolus chayamansa | reverse complement strand
TACATATTGATCTGAGAAATGGAGGTTAAATTTGGGATTCTTCTTGCTTAATTCTACAGAGATCTGTAGATTTAGAAAGCTTAGTTGATTGGCTTCTTGTTCCGACAAAAGGCAACAACATGCTAAACAGCGACATCCTTATTTTTTGTTTTCCTTCAACTCTAAGGTTTATGAATGTTTGGGCTTTAAGCCTATTTTTACAGCTTTTGGTAATAAGTAAAAGAAAGAAGATGATTAATGGGTATGACCCATTTAGTTTGCCCGAGTTATGGAGCTTAGAAAAATTAATTCAATTTTTAGAAAAAATAATTTATTATCAGTAAATATTAAAATAAATTATTTTTAAATATACCACAACTTAATATAAAAGAAAAAAATTAATTATAAAAAAATAATTTAATTATTATAGGCTTAAATTACAATCATTTTGACGAATTTTTAGATAATTAATTTAAATTTAGTATACATAATAATATTTTTAAGAAAATAAAAATAAAAATATTTTAATGGTTCGGATCCTATATTGACCCGTCTTAAACCATTGGCCCGTTTCCCATTTCGATGATGGTATAAAAGCATATGTGGAAACCCTAGGGTTTCTCATCAGCCCTCTCTTCATTGCCGCTTGCTTCCCGGTCCATAGCTAGAAATTCGAACAAGCAAAAATGGTACTTCTTCTCGTTCTCGCCTGCTAATTGTTTTGTGTGTTTATGTTTGATCCTGATGCGTCTATATTTGCTCGTTGGTCTTCCGTTTGTTTCCTTTTAAAATGGTTTTCCTTATATGCATATGTGTGCTCCTGCTGAGAAATTGTCGCTTTAATTTCCAATAAGTTAAATACGTTTGTTTTAATGAGTAATTGGGATAAAGGTCCTCTCTTGCTACGTTTTAGCTATGTTGGTGAAGACTGAGTCTTTTATTTGAAGCATTGAAGGGATAGTTAATTGAGAAACAAGCTATGATAAGTTAATTTTTTAAGGTGTATTTTCTGGTGAAACCCAATGAATAAATAACTGGATTCTGTCTTCAAAATGGTTTGGTAAGTGAAATCTACTGTTGTGGATTATTGGGAGCTACCAAGCCATGATGCCGTGTTAGATATTTGGTTCATGATTTGCATTCTTTATGAGTTCTTTAAACATTCAGCTGAGATATGAGGTCTTTGGTATTTGGCATGTTCTAGTTATATTGTGCAAATGCTTTATGTTTAATGTGCTTTTTTAAAGAGAAGTTTTGTTTTTGAAGATGAATTATGTTGGTGGTTGAAAGAATTGCTTTTCTTTATTAATCCTTAGAAATCCAGACCAACTATTGCTTTGAATTGGTCTGGAGAGTTGAGATGAAAAATTGTGTAGTTGTTACTGGAATATGCATTAAGCTATAAAATTTCTGAAGCCTGGTTGCATGACTATACTAATATTGGATGCCTAAAATTTATTGTAGCAAGAAGGCCATTATACCATAGCACATATGATGTGATGGATTGGTGAACATTTTTGTCATATAATATCCAGGCAATCTTTCCCTTGTCTTAACACCTATTCAATTGCTCGCGCAATTATAATGCTTTTTTATTTTAAATAGATAAATTGTGGACATGAGTATCCTTTGTTCCTTGTTGCTGTGCACTCCACAGTTCATGTGTTGCTTTGGAAGCAGTTCTTTTAATGTGATATACTTTTTTTGTTTGATCTGATGCAGACCAAGAGAACAAAAAAGGCTGGTATCGTCGGGAAGTATGGTAAGTGCTAATTAATTAATGTAGAATCTTGCAAATTTCTCAGTATTTATTTTGAGTTGCTGAGTGGTCAGATATTCGTACATATTTAGAATGCTTAGTTTTTAATTTGTACTTTTTTTTTATACAATTCATAATCTGATATTGTTTCCTCTTTAATTGTATTTACCCGATCTACTGGGAGACAGACTTGGTTAGTAATTTAAGTCGAGTGCTACTCCAAGTCTTTTTTGTCAATTGTTGTAGTAACGATACATTAGTTACGTTAGGATTTAGTGCACTTAAGGTCTCCTGTGTACCATTGAAGTGTTATTATTATTTTTATTATTATTTTAGATTAGTTAATTGAAGCTGCTATACAAACAACAACAACAAAGTCTTAGTCCCAAACAAGTTAGGTCAGCTAATTGAAGCTGCTATGAGTGAACTAAATTGTTGTGTGATTCTGATTTGAAGAATGAAAGTTTTCTGAATTTTGATTGGTTTAAAATGCAGGCACCCGGTATGGGGCTAGTCTGCGTAAGCAGATCAAGAAGATGGAGGTTAGTCAGCACAGCAAATTTTTCTGTGAATTCTGTGGAAAGGTAAGTCATTGGAATATTAACTTTGGCAATGTTGTCTTTAGATTAAGTGTGAATATTAGCATTTTCCCTAAACTCTGTTGTTCTTTTTGTAACAACTCTTCTGCACTTGTGCAGTATGCTGTGAAGAGGAAGGCTGTGGGAATTTGGGGCTGCAAGGACTGTGGCAAAGTCAAAGCAGGCGGTGCCTACACTTTGAAGTAATTGCCCTTCTCTTTACACTGATTGGCACATAATTTTTTTTCAATATTTTTTTTATAAGAACTTCCATTCCGGAGATTAAACTCATTGGTGCTTTTTTATGTGACAGCACTGCCAGTGCTGTAACTGTAAGGAGCACAATTAGAAGGCTGAGGGAACAAACCGAGAGCTAAGATGCCATCACCAAGGCCTTCATATGCTGTGTTTAGGATACATTTGCACTTATTGTATTAGCAATAGACTACTTGAAAAATGTTTTGATGTTGACCAATATTTTTGATGAGTTGATGTTCATTTATGCTCGATTTTTGTTATATTTGATGGCATGGAGATCATCTATTCTATTCGATTTTGGTTATATTTGATGGCATGGAGATCATCTATTCTATGTGGGCAATGACTCTTGTGCTATTTGGTTATTGTTAATCCTAAAATCTTCTCTTTTGCTCATGACACATCATTGTGCCTAATGGAAACTGCTCTCTGTTAAACCTTCACCTCATCACAGCATGCTGGTGGTACTTTAAAAGGCAGATCATCATTCTATTTTACCCTTCTTAACAAGGGTACTTTTTTTTCAGAACGCAAGTAGCTTTAATTTTTGTAAATGATTATTTTAGTTTATAATTAACCTTAATGGGAAATGCAATATCTTTAGATTTCATCGTGATAATATACTAAATTAGCTCGCTTATTCACTAGGATTTCTTTCTACTAAATCTTGCATTTCTTTCATTTTTCTTCGTACTCTGGTTATAATTTCTTCATTGATAATTATTGGAAATAAATATTTTGTAAATATATTTACTACAAATCTGTGAAATCTATGAATGGTTAATAATTTGGTAAGTTGGGAAAAACAGTTTCAGTCATGGAATACATGGAATTGCTAGTAGTGGCCTTGCGAACAGAACTCAACGACTATTTCACTTGGGGATGAGTCGATGCATACAAAGGCAAAACTAGAAGCTCTGGAAATTTTCTTTCATATTCTAAGAACACTTGCAATACTAGCTGTATCATTTCTTGCAGGATATGTAAGTAATATATTCACAAAAAGATTTTTTCAAGAGAAAAAGTCGTAGCCACTTCTTGTTCCATAATCAGTCATCCCTTTTGGTGGCTGAATGTGGGTGCATGTAGGTTCCTCATGTACGATCTGATTCAATCATTCTTTATGACGGAAGGATAGAAATGCTAAACACTAGATAATCTGGGTGATTTAAAATGCCAAAAAAAATGACTCGGAAAAAGGGCTTGTGATTGAAAGATGAAATACAGGGATTTGGTGCATCATCACTGTTGTCATTAGGCATTTGTTTTTGGACAACCTTCACTGCTGCAACTCTTGCTGCATTGGCTGCCTTTGCTGCTGCAAAAGTTCTATTCACCCTTTCGTTTATTCTTGCCACTTCATATGCTCTCTTCGCAGCCTGCTGCTTGGAGGATCAAATTATGGTATGTAATGCTATTTATTAGTTTTAGTATATGCAGACTTTGACTGTAAGTGCCCACACCTAAGAACAGAATGCTACTTGAGAATTTTAGTACATGCAGACTTAATTGGTAAGTTCCAACACCTAAGAACAGAGCATCAGCTAGAACAAGGTCCATTGCCATAAGGCTTCTGTACCCAAATATTAGTATAGCTTGTAACTCAACAATAAAACAATGTTACTGTCGCACAATTAGCCAAGCAATCTGAGCTACTCCCAATAGCCCAAAGGGAGCCCATTCAAGCTCTATAAAAAAATTGAACTTCTTGTCTTCGAGATTACATGGTTTTCACAAAGCGCAAGTATCAAAAAAACATGCCTGCAATTTGGCTGCTCCACTAGCCTATACTAATTGAAGAAACTACCATCCTTTAGTTATATCTCTACTACCATCCTTAGTTATAATTCTATCTTAAATGGCAGTCTAGCATAAAACTCTTTGAAGTCGCAGTCTGCCATTGCCAGAGATGGCAATGCTAATATCATACAGTGGTCTTGCAAGCACGTAGAACATATCATAGATTCTCTGATTTTAAAAGTCATTGTTTATCAAGCGGCTTTGGTAGCTAATAAGATCAAAACACACGTCAAGATTAATTTAACTGTCGTTTAATCATATTCTTGAATAATTAATTAGAATAATTTTCTTTTCTTTCTGGTCTGACCGAAATTGAGGATTGAAAACCAGACGGAATAACAGTCGGTCCGGGCTGAAAAAATCGTCCCGACCGAATTATAAAAGGCAAAATTACCGATTGTAACAATAGAAACCCAACCACCTTCCTTGGGCAACTTCTTCTCTGCTCTGGGCTTCTCCGCCAGTGCTTTCTCAGCCTTCTTCTCCTCTGCTGGCTTCTTCTTCGCCGATTTCTTCTCTGCTGCCTTGGGTGCCATCTAAGAATGCAAAGAGATTGAAGCTCTGATTTATAGGTACTATCTGATGGTTCTTCTTTTTCTTGTTGTTGATCCTGCTTTTGGAGCTAAAGGAGCTTCTGCTACTACTTTTGTAGTAATTGTTGATGGCAATTTGATTCACTTTCAGCCATATTTCATCAGTTTCTTGATAAAAAAAACATCAACTTGATCCAAGTTGCATTGAGCATATGAGGATTATGATTGATGCTCTTCTTGGTTAAAGTTTCAAATGCAAGAATGAAACTTTACCCAAAAAGAGAGAGAAGCAGAAGATTTGGATGATCGAAAGTGTCAGATTTTGATATTAAGAATACATGTAAAATACGATGATGTTAAGATGTGGGGTTGGGTAAGGAAGGGATGCTTCTGTTACTTTGATGGCAGAGACAGAGGTCCTTGTGGTTTCTAGTTCCCTATTCCCATGGAATGCTTCTATTCCCAAGAAATGCCCACCATGTTTTCTTCTTCTAAAGGGCTTTCTCTCTCATGGGTTTGAAAGCTCTGTTTTTTTTTGTTTTTTTTTTTTTAAGATTTAAAAATAAAATTATTAAAAGTATTAATTATTATTTAATAATAAATTAACATTGAAATATGAAATTTATTATAAACTTAATACTAAAAATATTTTAATGGATGAGAGGCAGATCCGCCCCTCGTTCGGACCCTATTTCTTGACCCGTTTTTAACATTGGTCCGTTTCACCATTTCAATGATCGTATAAAATGCATATCTAAGAAATTCAAGGGTTTCTCATCAGCCCTCTCTTCAGTTGCCGCTTCCACAGCTACAAACTTCAAACTCGCAACAATGGTACTTCTTCTTCCTCTTCTTTTCTCTTCCTATTTCTTTTATGGTGTTTATGTTTTATCCTGATCCGCCTATATTTGCTTGTTGCTTTTCTGTTTGTTTCCTCGGAAAATGGTTTTCTTTATATGCATATGTATATCCCCTCTCAGAAGTTGTCGTTTTTAATTTCCAAAAATTTAATTGTGTTTCTTTTCATGAATAATTGAGATAAGTGTCCTCTCTTGCTAAGTTTTAGCTATGTTGGTGAAGATTGAGTCTTTTATTTGAAGCAATGGAGGATTAGTTAATTGAGAAACAAGGTATGTTTGACAGATGCCGAACATGATATTTTATTCTTTTAAGGTGTATTTGCTGGTCAAACCCAATGATAAATAACTGGATTATGTCTTCAAAATAGCTTTTGGGTTTAATTAATCCAGGATGATCAATGGTTTTGGAAGTGAAATCTCTAGTGTTGTGCATTGAGCTAAAAAGCCATGATGTCATATTAGATCTTTGGTTTATGATTTGGATTCTTTTTAAGTTCTTTGAACATTCAGCTGAGCTTTGAGGTCAAGTCTTTTAATGTTTGGCGTGTTCTCGTTATATTCTGCAAGTGCTCTGTGTTTAATTTGCTTTTTTAAAGAGAAGTTTTGTTTTTGAAGATCAATTATATTAATGGTGAAAGAATTGCTTTTATTTACTCATCCTTAGGAATCGAGACAAACTATTGGTTTCAATAGTTCTTGAGAGTTGAGATGAAAATAATTGTGAAGTTGTGACTAGAATATGCATAAAGCTATAAAATTTCTGAAGCCTGGTCACATGGACTTTATACTTATATTGGATGCCAAAAATTTATTGTAGCAAGAAGGCTACTATACCATGCACATATGATGTGATGGAATTGGTGAACATTTTTGTCAGATAATATTCCATGCAATATTTCCCTTGCCTTAACACATACACAATTGCTCGAGCAAATATGATGCTTTTCTCTTTTAACTTCAGATAAATTGTGGACAATTGTTCCTTGTTGTTGTGCATTCCACAGTTCATGCTTTGCATTTGGAAGAAGTTCTTTTAATGTGATATGCTTTTTTTGTTTGTTCTGATGCAGACCAAGAGAACAAAAAAGGCTGGTATTGTTGGGAAGTATGGTAGGTGCAAATTAATTAATGTAGAATCTTGCAAATTTCTCAGTGTTTATTTTGTTGAATTGCTGAATGTTCAGGTATTCTTGTATATTTAGAATGATTAGTTTTTAATTTTTAATTTTTTATGTATTCATAATCTGATGTTTCCGCTTTAGTTGTATTTACCTGATCTACCATGAGACAGACTTGGTTAGTAATTTAAGTCGAGTACTACTCCCAAGTTTTTTTTGTCAATTGTCATTGTAATGATGCATTAGTGTAGTGACATTAGGATATTAGTGCACTTAAGGTCTCCTGTGCATCATTGAAGTGTTTTTATTATTACTATTATTTTAGATTAGTTAATTGAAGCTGCTACTGAATGAATATAGCAACATGGATGTGATTCTTGATTTCAAGAATGACCTTTTAAATTGATGGTTATTGGCATGAAAATTTTCTGAATGTTAATTGGTTTAAAATGCAGGCACCCGGTATGGTGCTAGTCTGCGTAAGCAGATCAAGAAGATGGAGGTTAGTCAGCACAGCAAATTTTTCTGTGAATTCTGTGGAAAGGTAAGTCATTGGAATATTACCTGAGGCCATGTGTGTTTTGTCCATAGCTTTCCTAAGTGTGACTATCTACATTTGCCCTAAATTCTGGGGTGTTGTATTTGTAATAACTCTTCTGCACTTATGAAGTATGCTGTGAAGAGGAAGGCTGTGGGAATTTGGGGCTGCAAGGACTGTGGCAAAGTCAAAGCAGGCGGTGCCTACACTTTGAAGTAAATATCCTTCTCTTTACACTGATTGGCACATAATTTTTTTTTCCAATAAAAAAAAACTTCCCATTCAAGAGATTAACTCTGATGCTTTTTTTTTTATCTGACAGCACGGCCAGTGCTGTAACTGTAAGGAGCACAATTAGAAGACTGAGGGAACAAACCGAGAGCTAAGCTGCCATCACCAAGGCCTACGTATTCTGTGCTTAGGATATGCACTATTGTACTAGCAATAGACTACTTGAAAATTTTTTGAAGTTGATCGATATATTGGAAAGTTGACGGCCGTTTATGCTTGATTTTGGTTATATTTGCATGTGCCTAATCTGCTATCAGTGAAAATTTCACTCATTACAGCATGCTGGTGGGACTTTAAAAGGCAGCAGAAGCATTCTATTTTACCATTCTTGAAAGAATGAAGCTACTGGACATTTTTTTTTTGAGAATTTGAACGCTTAATTTTTTTTTTAAATTATTCTCCTTCATAATTAACCTTATTGGGAAAGGCAAGATCTTAGATGCTTTCTTAGTAATAACCTAAATTAGCTCGTTATGATTGTCTCTTGTTTGATCTTTACTCAGATAAGAACTCCTTTGATATTTATTTGAAGGATAAATATTTTGTAAATAAGTTACAATGAAATCTGTGAAATTTATGTATCGTAAATAATCTGGTAAGTCGGGAAAATAGTTTCAGTCATGCAAGTACATAGAATTGCTAGAAGGGGCACTTGCAAACAGATTCTAACGAGTGCATTCTATTTCACATGGGCACAAGCCGTTGCATACAAATGTAAAACTAAGACCCCGGATTCAATTTTTCTTCCATATTCTAAGAACACTGGCAATACTAGCTGCATCATTTCATGCAGAACATACAAGTAACTAATATTATTTACAAAAAGTTCTAAGAGAAAAAGTTGTAACCAATTCTTGTTCCTCAATCAGTCATCCCTTTTGGTGGCTGAATGTGGTTCCATGTAGGTGCCTCATGTACGTGGTGATTCTATCATTCTTTATAACAGCAGAATAGAAATGCTAAACACTAGATAATCTGGGAGAAAAAAAAAACTCCAAAAAAGGGCTGATGTTTGTAAGATCAAACACAGTGATTTGGTACATTATCACTGTTGTCATTAGGCATTTGTCTTTGGACAGCCTTCACTGCTGCAACTCTTGCTGCATTGGCTGCCTTATTTGCTGCTGCAACAGTTTTATTCACCCTTTCATCTATTCTTGCCACTTCACATGCTCTTGTAGCGGCCTGCTGCGCTTCCTGCTCATAAAATGGTAATGAAGAATCAGATTATGGTATGTAATTATGCTATTTATTAATTTTATTATATGCAGACTTCGTAGGTAAGTTCCAACACCTAAGAACAGAATGCTACTTAACAATTTTAGTACATGCAGACTTAGTAGGTAAGTTCCAACATCTAAGAACAGAACATTAGATAGAACAAGGTCCATTGCCAGTAGCCATCTATACCCAATATAGCTTGTTACTCATCAAGTAAACAATAGGTACACGTAAAGCCTTCAAAAAAATTGCAATAATGAAACTATGTTACTGTACCAGAACTAGCCAAGCAATCTGAGATACTCCCAACAGCCAAAGGGAGCCCATTCAAGCTCTATAAAAATTTAACTGGCCTTCACGCTTGTCTTTGAGATAGATGGTTTCCAAACTCACAAGGTTTTCACAAAGCACAAGTATCAAAAATATGCCTGCAGTTTGGCTGGTCCACTAGCCTATACTAATTTAAGAAACTAACATCCCTTAAGTTATAACCCTACCCTAACTGGCAGTCTGGCATAATACTCTTTGAAGTCAAACATAAATTTGCATGTGGGTGTAAAAAATCATATGGTTCCATTTGTTCTTCTTTTTCCTTCAGCTAGAAAATCCTACCCACAACATGGCTTCAGAAGTAGTTACCTGGACAGCATAACAAATTTTGGAATGAGTAACAGCATATGGAGATCCATTAAGGCTATTCTCTGAGATGGGGACATCAAGAAAACCATTTTGCCAATGACCAGATTGTACTTCCCCATTTCTGAAAGTGTACATGCCAAGCCCTTGCCTCCTTCCCTCATGCCACGCTCCTTCATATCGATGTCCATTCCCAAACTGATAAACTCCAAAACCATGCATCCTGTCTGCAAAATATTCCCCGGCATATGTGTCCCCATTTCTACATAATGGACAGTCCAGAAGCCAGGTTATTAAATTTTAGATGCAAAATAGCAATGTGCTTAAATTTAAAATTGGACAGTCAAATGACAAGTCAATAATGCAAATTATTACTTCATTATCTAATGAAATAACTTGATGTCTAAATCACCCAACAATTGTTTGGCAACTCAGTCTCACACCACAAACTTAGAATGAGTTTCAAATGCAAGTTGTTACATTAGTCGGCTGACAATGCCCCACTTAAATTTAAAAAAACCTTTTATGTGGAGTACTTCCATCATAGAATATTGTATTTCATTGAGTTCAAAAACAGAAATCTTCTAATAAAATGCATAAGCAATACTCTGAGTTCTCTGATTAATTAGACTGACTAAAATTTACTGATTTAATTTGGTTTATTGTCACTTAGCAAACAGCATTTATTCATATATCAAAGCAGCCAATGAGAAACATAAAATATAGGGGTCAAGTACAATTGTTTAGTAGTTCTTGATAATATAATGTTAGAATGTTCCTACATTAAGGTTTTTTTCTTGATTATACTTGTCTTTGGATTATGTGAGCAGTTTCTATTAGCACATGTAGAAACAAGGATTCAAGACATATTTTCTCTTTTAATAGGAAACAGAACAAGAAGTTTAGTACTGAGTTCTCTTTGGCTAAATAAAACATTCTTTAAGAATTCTATCAAATTTCCTAGTGCAACAGTGCTCCCTCGTTGAAGTGAAACTGCGTTTCATAATTGTCATTAGATTAACTACATGTTCACACATCATCAAAACTAAATTCCACATCAAATAGTCACTAACTGAATAAATATTTACTATTGATCAATACAAGAAGGCATAAAATCCTGAATAGCATTTTCCCTTTGCCATGTGAAAGTGAAAAGTAAGGTTGACCAGGGAAAAAGCTATTTGCTGCTAACATCTAAATTATATGCCTAAAATTTTATGCAGCTACAAATTCCATCTTGCATAGAAACTCCATGCATGTAATGGATCCATATAGCAGGTACCAACTATTTTGGAAATTAAGCTTAGTTAAACAGGGTTAAATAGCATATATTCAATGCGGTCACTCAAATTGTCAAGTATGATCAGAATATGCAGTTCAAATTAGCAAAATTTCATTGTAGCATCATGCCAGATGGGTTAAAAAAGTTCAACTATTAACTATCACTAAAAAATTGGAAGAACCAAAGATCAAAAGTTTACCTGAAATGGTAACGACCAAGGCCATGCTTGACACCCCACTTGAACTCCCCTACATATCTACTACCATCCTCACAGGTATGAATCCCACACCCGTGACATTGCCCATTAGACCACTCTCCAGCGTAAACATCACCAGAATAAAACCTATAAACTCCAATTCCATGCCTTAAACCCTGCCTATATTGGCCTCTGTACCGGCTCCCTTTTGCCCAGGTTTCAACTCCATGGCCATCGTACTTTTCATCAACCCAATCACCCTCATACCTTCCGCTCATGTTATAGTAATAAACCCCACTGCCTGAACACTTTCCCTTGTGAAATTCACCCTCATAAACATCACCGTTGCTGTAAACTTGAACCCAAGACCCCGAACTCGGCCTCTTCTCTACTTTTGGCTTGGACCCAATAGTCCATATTATAGGTTTCGAAGGTTTTGTGGCTAAATTCGTTGAATTGAGCTTATTAGGCAATGAACGGGAGAGAAGTAATCGAAAAGAAGGCAAGCGAGGGAAAGCGAGATTCAAAGATACTAAAAGGGTAATTGAGAAAGCAAGAACTGAGACGAAATTTAGGGAAAAAAAGCGGTTAGGATTGGATAAAAAGAAGTAAAGAGAAGGCAAAGAAATAAGGACTAAGACCCGCAAATGTACACAAAGCAAACGGGCACGGCTTAGACGGAAAAATAGTCTATAAGCTATAGTTTTGATGGAAAATAGAGTCACAAAAGAGGATTCTGGACTGAAATTAGATTGTGGGTGAGTGCGTAGAGAGGACAGTGTAGAAGAAAGAGAGAGAGAAGAGGGTGAAAGAGTCATTATCGTAGGCCTTCTGTGAGGGGACGACAGAAGGGGTTGTGTTGTCGAAGGATTATTGGAGACGGGATGCTGTAGATCATGGTGAAAGTGAAAGTGAGGTTGGTGTTGGTGTTGGTGTTGGGTTAGCAGCGTAGGTGGTGGGTTTGGTGATGATATGGGTAAGAGAGGAATTTGCAACTGGACATGGGTCAGTGTTTGCGGTTGGCTTTGTGGGTATGATTGGGATTCAAATTGTAGATGCTTATGGTGGATCGAAGTCGCGGTATTGGAAGCAGAAGAACTGTCGCTGCTTATGCTTCCGGTTTCTCTTGTGATCTGCGTTTCTGTGATCTTGTGATGCATTTACATTTCAAGCTTCTTCTTCTTCTTCTGCGTGTTTGATGAGCAAGATGTGAAGAAAGAGGGGTTTGGATTTGATTTTGATCAGAAAATAGAATGGAATAGGAGAGTTAAAGAAGGAAAGAAAATAGTTTTCTGTTTGTGGGTTTTCTGCAACGGAGGGAACGCATTGCCAGCACACATACTATCCTTTTGGATTTTGGATTGGCACTGATTTTTCTTTTTCAATTAAACCCTTCTTTCTACTCCTTTTTACATCAATGCCACTTCCTCCATTATTTCACATAAATTTACTATTAAATTAAAAAAAAAATCATTATTATTTAACTATATATTCACACACACATATATATGAAATATTGAAATTGTCTAAAATACCCTACTATTTATTTTTCTAAAATTTTAATATAATATTATTTGTATAAAATTAAAATTAACTATTAATTAAAAATATTAAAGTGTGATTAAATATATAATAAAAACTCATTAAGAACGTAAAATTAAAATAAAAAATATTAGTTTATAAATATAAAATAAATATAAAAATATTAAAAATATAAGAATTCATTATTTTCAAGGAAATTAATATAGCATTCGATATGTTCAACCCTTCGTAGACTAAAAGATATTATTGTATATATAGTTGTAAATAAATTAAATTGCTTGTGACGCTTGATTTGTTTTTGAAATGAGTCAAAATCCAAGTTCACTTTTTAAATTTATTTAGTAAATGAGTATAGTTTGAACTTACGGATATTCGCTTCGTTAAAATTTGAAAGGTCATTTATTTATAAGTTTGTGAGTTAGCTCTTAAATATAATCATTTAACTAAAATTATTTAGTATTAAAGTTATTGTTTTTAAATTAAAATTATTATAATTACAAAGCAAATATTTTTTTAGAGAAATTTATTATTTTTAAATTAAAAATTTTTAAAACCGTAAAATAAATTTTTTTAGAGCTATTCGAGTTTTAACTCAATAAAACTGAGTTCATTTGTTAAACGAACCAAATTTGAACTTATTGATATTCAACTCAAACTCGAAATGAATCAAGTTCGAGTTCGATTTCAATTCAAAAAAATTTAAACAAATAGCTTAGTTTGACTCGATCGTTTACACCCATACTATATGTAAATATTGTGAGCTAAAAAGTTTGAATACAAGTCAATGGCATTTTGTTATCAGAATTTCGAAGTAAACTAACAACAACAAAAATATCATATGATTTAATTGATTTATTCACTTCAATAGATGATGAAGCAGATAACTTTAAAAAGTATGTTAAGCTATATAATAGCATTTTTTTGCATTTACATCTTTTGGATTGAATTTAGACAAATAAAAAACTTGTATATGATAGACTTAGAGTACATACGATTCGAGCACAATGTTGCAAAATATTGAAAAAATTAGAACTTGCAAAATGTTGTTAAATGAGATCAAGTATCAAGAATGATACTGATAGAATTCTCTAGAACATACTCAATTAACAAAGAAGTAAGGAAATTATTGTATATGAAATTTCTAGAGTATTATGTATAAAATAAGAAAGCAAATTTTGATCCATGAGAAAAACATTGCAAGTAATAGATTACGTAAATGCAACAAATCTAATAGAGAATGAAAGATATTGCTTAAGGTTGCTTTAGAGCCGTGTAAAATGGCTAAAGTCATTTGATGACTTGTTAGCAGCAAATAATTACTAATGCCGATATTCAAAGAGTCAACAACTAAAAAGGAGTTATTTGAATCATACAATAAAGCATTTAAATGCATGAGTAAAACAATCACATTTTAAATACCATGAGAGCTAAGGAGAATCTTTTCCACTATTTTAGTATATTATAAGCAGAAAATTATTAAGATTTTATGGGATGATTATTATGTTGGTATGTCAGAAGATTTTATAAGAGTGTATTAAGATTCCATAAGACACACCTTTCATGCATATTGAAAAGCATAAATCATCATTTATAAAGTATAAACAATATTATAAAAAGTATGATTTGCATGAGATAAAATGATCGACCACAACAATTAATCACTAACTCAAGAGAGTCAATAGAAATATCACAAGAAGACATTAACACAATTCAAAAATTAAATATTGATCAACTCAATATATATAGAGTCTTATTACAAAAGGTGCATTCAAGCGCAAGTGAAGTATTTTTTGTGGACGAATTATTTATCTCATATTATTTTGATGATATTATTATAATTAATATATAATTTTTTCATAATATTTAAAATGAAAATTTTAAAAAAATTATTAAAATTTAAAATTTAAAATGAATTTAAATATTATATAAATATATATATAACTCTATATATAATTTCCAATATAATAAAATTAAAATAAATTTATGTTAATTATAATTATATATAAAAATTAATTTATAAAAAATTAGTATAATTATTTATAAATATTTTAAAAAATTATTAAAATTAACTTTAATAATAAAAAATAATCTAATAATCAATAATAAATATAAAATTAAATTTTTATTATAATCAATATAAATTATTTTATGTAATAAATTATAGATAAAATTAATAAAAATTAATAGAAATTATTAATATAATTTTTTTATTTTAATTTATAATATTAAAAAAATAAATAGAAAAAGAAAGGGGCATTTTGAAAAAAAACCAATGTTCCTCTTTATTATCTATTTATAGGTAGTATAGAAGTATAGATATCATTGTAATAATATTCCATTGTATATTGAAATTTTTTAAATATAAATATAAATATGACTCATCCAACATCTCCAATAATATATATGTAATTTTTAGTATTATGGTAAAAAAAATAAATTTATAAAAAAAAAAAGAAAAAAAAAGAAAAGGTGAGTCATTGGTGATGTGGGGGTATGTCTGAAGCAGACCAAAATGAAAAAGATGAGAGTTGAAATGGTTGTATGGGTAAAAAGATGAAGAAGTTGAAGCCTCCACATGTCTATATGACTAAGCAATTGTTGTCTTCATTTTGAATGTGCTATTGCTTTTGTTCCAAACTAACACATTGCCCCTTTAGGTCTCTTTCTCTTTTCATTATCTGTACATAAATCTTTTTGGATGGAGAAAGAGATTTAAAAGAGATAACTTTGGAAACTCAAGAAAAGGATGGAAATTGGATCATTTCTTTCATACCCATTATAAAAACTCTTTATCTTCTTTTTCTTCATTTCATTTTCAAAAATATTATTATTATTATTTGATATAGGAGTATCTAAAACATTGATCTTTTTACATAGGAATACTCATATATAGTAAATCAATTAATCATTTTATCAATATATTCATCCTTATCTTTTTATTTATTTCTATTTTAAAATTACAAATATATATTTTATTTTGTTTCTATATATATATATGTGTTTGTGAGATTATGGGATGTCCATGTCCCATTTGGGCCTACAACATCATGATTGTGTTGAGTTCTAAATAGGTTGCTAAAGTTTTTCAATCATTTGTATTTAGTAACATTAACATTTATTATCTTATTATTATTATTATTTAGGATTTAGATTTTTATTATGTCAATTACAAGGCAACTTCTTAATGATGTATTTATCAAGTTGTGTGTGCTACTCATTTGGATAAGGCATATCTTGATGAACTTTACTCTTTATTATATATATATTTTTTATTAGTTTCTAGTTTAGTTCAAATCAAGTTAGGAAAATCTTTTTATTTTTTTTTATCAATCTAATCAATCTTTTATTAATATTTTATGATTTTTATAATTTATTTTATAAATTCTACTACCGGAATTGAATATACAATAATAATATAAAAAATATAAAACAATTAACTCATAAAAACTACCATTGTATAACCAAATAAAGAGTAGACGTAAATTAATTAGAGCTGAACTACTATAAATCTTATGTTTAACCTTTTTAACTCTTAAATCTTTATGTTTTGCATATATTTATTATGTTTATAAGCTTGAGTATTGAATCTTGTTGAATATATAGAGTTTGTAATATTTATGCTTCATGATTATTTGAAATTAATTTAATAAGTTTAGTGAATTTGATTATCTTAGTTATAAATTTTTTTGATGCTAATCATTTAATTTTATCGATAATGCTACATTTTTTTTAAAAGCCATAAATGTTTTAATAAGATTTTAGCAATAATTTGAGAAAATGCACTTAAATTTTAAGAAAAGGAAGAAGAAGAAGACACCCAACTTGACCCTACCGAGAGAATGTCTACCTTAAAAGGTAGAACTTTGAAGCTTTCACCTTTTTTTTTTTTTCCTCAAAAAAGTTCAAAATCTTAGCACTTTATGCCTTATCTTGATGGCCCACCCTCAGTTCTTGTGGACCCACCACAATTAAAGCTTTGAGGCAAAGAGGTATAATTAAAGCCCAAGTCATAATTATACACTAAATGTCAATAAACAAATAAAGGCCTACCAGAAAAGCCTTCAAAAATACTTGCATACGTAATTAGGGTATGTGCATCACCAAGCCAAGATTTATTTGCTTTCATCTTCAAAAAAATCTATCCTGCAACGAACACAACCCACGAAAATAATTGACAAGTAAAACGCTAAATTCAAACGAAAATATATACAATTTATGAGGATTTATACGCACCTCTTTTTTCTTTGGCTCACAACGAGTTTCCTTCCCATAAAAAGACCGGAAATTAAATCACCTATCTCTATCTTAACCTAATTAATATTTTTAATACCTAAATCTATCCTATTTTTTACTCTAATAACATCTGCGTTCATTTAATTTTATACATTTTAATTATTAATCTAATACATAAAAAAATGTAATGTATTTTCAATTTAATATTTTTATAAAAATATTTAAATTCATATTTTAAATAAAAATATAAAAATTAAATTAATTATTTATATAAACACATTCACATGAATATTAACTATCTGTAGCAGACTAGAGAGACGCAGATGGAATAAATAAGTAAAAAGGTTGATTTTAACTGAAAACATTTTGCTGTAACATTGCGGTGCAGATGGAGCATTCCCTCCCTCTGGGCATAACATGTCCTGCAAATCAAATCAATTAAGATAGTTGACAAATCACATCAACAAGTTTTGGCTTCATACTATTGCAGTTATTCTCAAAACTGTACTGTGCTAAACTACAATCCATGTTAGACAAATCAAACAGTCTGAACCAAACAATAGATTGAGTCCTTTTAACGGCACTTAGATTACCTTTCATGGTCAAATGGGCATAGAACGACGTAGAAAATGATTTTTTTTTTTTAAATAAATAAAAGGCCCATTTCCATGACATTATCCCAACAACTAAAGGCAAGAAACTTTGATCCTTGATAAAAAGACTTTAAAACTTTAGGGTAGCTCCGGAGAAGCAAGTCCTGCCAAGGTTAAATAATATCCACCTTAGACTTATAATCTACAGTTATTTAAAAATAAACAAGAAAAAGACATGGCGCAACAGATGTTCTAGTTTTCATCCCCTACTCCGACATAGAATATACATGAAACATTTATATTTTGTATATTGATCCATTGTAAAATTCTAGATAGGATAAGAAAAAGCGTAGTAGAGAGCCGTGTTTTTAACTTAGTTTGTAAAAAATTAGCTATACAAAATCTTAGTAGCTATTTAAAACATATAAACATTCAAAATTTTATGCAATTTCATGTCTGAATAAAAAATTACAAGTGTTGGATAAATAACTGACATGTTTAATTACAAGAAGTTTATAAGCATATTTATTACTAAAATTACTTAAGGTATTAAATGTTATAAACACACAAGTCAATTTCTTTTTAGAGCTTGACCAGTTTACAAGCTCAGAGAAACACCATCTACGCTTTCAGACTCGAAACACCCAGTACCATTCTCTTAAGTATCTATATGAATTCATGCCTGATGCCTCCATCAAAGGTAGAAGAGAATCCTATTCTGTGGATTTTAGGGAAGGGCGTCTCACATGCGGATTATGTTAGTCTATAAACCTCAGGAGACAGAGGGAAGGCACCGATTTCTTTCTTTTGACCATTCTCCTGGTAATAATTAACGCAACAGCTTGTCCACCCAGCCTATCATTACTAGAGATTCAAGTGAAGCAGAATAGTTGTATCACAGTTGAACTAATGCATACTTGGAGAACCTCAGTAAATTACATTGAGAATTAACAAATAGATCACATGATACAACACCATATACTTAAATTTGAGTGTTCTGTTAACATCAAAACATCAAACCTCACATGAAATTCATTAGCTTCAAATAAGAGTAAAATAAAGGGAGAAAATGCAGAATATAACAAAATTATATATTTCCAGATGAAGTTTGAGAACTGCCAATATTTCTCTGATGCTAATTAAGGAAGTACAAATATGCCTGAGGGAATAACTAAGCTGCAAATTTGCAACTCTGCTAACTGAAAGGAAAAGGAGAAGCTATAGCTACTTAGGTAACTACTGTTTGAAGACTACTTGCTCAACACGACATACCTTTATGATACTTCCTTGAACATATGAGAATAAAATTTCCTCATTATTTTCTGGTTTTTTTGGGAGTCAAGCAGGGTCACATTTATGGCATTTTTCACGACTTTCACCTCTGCAGAACTCTTGAACAAATAAGCTACAATTCCACTGTCAAGGTTTGTGTATTTTGAACCCAAATACCCTTGGAACATAACTCTGTGATGGCTTTTGTGGCTTGAGGTGCCCGTATGTCATCAAGAAGAGGTGAGGAAATGTTGTTCCAAAGTAGGCTCCATCAATGTCTAAATAAAGTCAAGGAAACTTTAAGAAATATTAAACCATAGCCAGGACATAAAGAGTGAGCCAGAAGCATGAGAATGTGGAGCCTAAAACATGCAGTAGCTTAGTTGATAAAACACCTCGACACACCTTGTACTACTACCAACAACCACCTCTAACTTTTAACAATTTCCATTACACAAGAAATAGGAGGTGATTCCCCAAATTACACCTCCATCCCAAATTAATTATTATTTTTCTATCTTATCATTTTGAGATATCATAATAAGTTTGTTAAGTCTTACAAGATAACAGACAAATGGAGGTTTTATGCACCTACCAATAGTAAGCTAAAGGGTAATTAGAGCTACATGCATGTACTTCTGCGCCTTACCAAAGGCTGAAGAAATGCCAATTCAAATCTTATGTATGAACATCTTAATACGATGTTCCAGCTTAGAATAAGGCTCAGGCTCAAGATCAACGCAGACCATAAATACAATATTAAGAAAAAGTACATAATAATACATCATAATATACATTTATATATGCTGAACGTTCTAGACAAGTTCATATGAGCGAGCTAGAGCATTTTAAGAAAGGACCTGCAATTGGGTTTGAGCTCAGCTAAAAGATGACCTATTCTTGTTATAGCAGGTCTAATAAAGCATCATGTAGTTTAGGTGAATGCAC
>CAOGCB010540600.1:0-23074 GCA_948266635.1 Cnidoscolus chayamansa | reverse complement strand
TAAAAAAGGCCCAAAAGTCATAATTTGGCTACAAAAGCCCGAAATCCAGATTTGGCTCATAAAGCCCAAATAACAAAACCATTTTGGCAATAAAAAGCCCAAAACCCAATTTGGCCCATAAGGCCCAAAATCCAAGCCCTTCTAAAAAGGCAAATCCGAACTACGTTGACTTTGATCCCCTAATGGTACGTTGGCATATTTGGGAATAAGCCCCAAATAACAAGTCATTACTAATCGTAGAATCATCATCATCATTCAATTTTTTGTAACATCATTATGCACAACATTCTACCCTGCATTTCATCTCATTTAAAATTGGTTAGTTAATTGCATGACATGGTCTCGGGATCCACCTCTGGTTCTAAGACTGACTTTCATTCATTGGGCTAATTAATCTAGAAATTAGGTTAATTAATTAAAAAAGGGAGTCACATAGGGTTTTTCCTAATTTGCACTAAAATAATTAAATCACGTGGCGATTCACACATATGTGCACTCATCTTAGTCATAGGCATTTAAATATTGATTTATTTATATCCTGTGTCGTCGGGGTGAGGGGTTCACACCACTGAAATTTCTTTAAGCTTACAAAGGTGCTTAAAGACCTTTTTCAAGTATGTCCACTTACTTAGAAAACCTTAAATAGGTTTTGAAAAGAAGAATAATCACTCTTTTTGAAATGATATACAGAGAAATGAACTATGAAGAAGATAAAGATGGATCTGCCAATGAAGCACAAGTTTGTTGAATGAAGGCTTTAAAATAAGACTCTTAAAGTTCTCCAAGATGTAGCACTTTCATTAGTTGCAAAATGAAGTAAAAGCTTGTTTATATAGAGGTGATTAAAGCCTCAAACTCTCAGCTGCAAAAGGTGTCCAACGACTAGTAAAATTTGACAATATAGCCATTACTGTCTAGAAAATCATACAGTCTGAAAGTAGCAAATCTCAGTATGAAGTTAGCTTGCCAGAATTATTTTTGTACAAAAAGTAGTTTGATAATTTTAAAAGTAGATTGCTAACTTCGTTTTGCTGTTAAAGACATAAGGATAGTTCTAAAATTAATTAGCTAATTTTAACTCTTGAACTAAAATTAGGTATCTAATTTTAGCATAGTCTGAAATCTATTTTCTTTGTTCTAAAAACATACTTTGAAAATATTTTTGTGCATGTGATGTCTCATTGGCATTTCTATACCTCAATTCTCTTACATTTGCCCTATGAAAGGAAATAAAAAATCTTCATCTTCTTTGACTTCGTCTTCATATCATGTTATCAAGCTTTTCTCTATTGATGCACTTGCATTCCATTCCTGATAATTCTCTTTCTGTGATCTGCAATGCTTGAACAATCATTAGTTCTATTACATTAAGTTTTGTTATCATCAAAATCAAGTCTTCTCCTTATGGGGTCAACAAATTTCCCCCTTTTTGATGATGACAAAACTCAATATTTCCAAAAATATATATAGCATTATCACACTTAAGTATAAATGAATTAGATGAAATGCTCCACCTGTGTATGTGCAGATTTATCAAGCTCTCCCTGAATCAAGTATCTTATTTATGTGTGATTTTATCCGTTTTTATATCAGGAAGAGTATTATCAATTTTATCTATCAAACATAACTATTAATCATCAACAATATCATTCATCACAGAATTATCATGGACTTTCACATAACATTTCATAAAAATAACCTTTTCACATCATAGTTTAGCAGTCCAGCTGATACATAGACAACACAAATGTAAATAAGGACTAACTTCTAAAAATACAATATCCTAGGACACTTACAAGTTCTCCCCCTTTTTGTCATCATCAAAAAAAGGAGGGATTACAATAAAGACATTACAGTCTTAATTGAGAGACACATATCTAAATATAAACATGAGTAGTACAAATATTCATCAATCTTTATGTTAGAATAAATGTTCTCAATTTCAGCTCTCAAATACAAAAGATTATCATGAACATATTCTAAATATAGTGGCAAGTTCAGATATTTCAACATAGAGCTTCAATTGTAATTTCATTCATTCATTAAGAAAAACATACTCATAATTTGCATTCATAGGATTCAAGAAATATCACAAAAGCACACATGTAAGCTAATTAACATATTGAGCATTTAACAACAATTTTTATCAACTATATATCAGAAAATGATAGGCATAATCAAGTTCATAATAATCAGAAACATGTAGCAATAGTGACATAAACAGTGACATGAATAGTAATGTGAACAGTGATGTGGACAGTCATTTGCAGTTTTCAAGTAGCAAATTGTTCATTCATTCATTTAATCAAATATAACAGTGTATTTAATCAACAAAATATATTCAATAGCATGCACAATAACAACATTCATTCACAAAACATAAACTCGCAAAGCTAATGTCACAAAATATTCACACAATCTTGCTATTTCCTCCTTTTTATCAATTATAATAAAAATGATAACCAAAATAAGAAAATAGATTGTGTGGAGCCTTAAAAACATCAGAAAAATGAGCTTTTGGAGTTAAAATCAATTTGGTTTCTCTTTGCTACATGATTTTCTAGATTTTTCAACTCTGATTTTTAAATCATGCTTACCACTTCTTCTAAGGCTTCTAGTAAGTTTGAAAATCTATGGTGGTTTGAAGGCTTTCTGAGATGAAGATGTTTCAAATAAGATATTGTAAGCGAGGTTTTTTTTAAAACAAATTTTTGTGTTGTACTCTTTGTAAATCCTTGGATTTAGAAAATGATCAGCAAGAAAAGATGGGTGAGCTAACTCAATCGTAGGTTCTGATGTCATCATTTGCTTACTCTATTTCTTCTTTAAGTTCCTCATTTAATTCAGTTTCTGATTCTTTTTGTGATGGTTCTAGTTCAGCTTCAACTATCTCTTCACTTTTGGCTTTATGTTATGGTTTAGAAATAGGGAAACTTTCCTTCGTTTTTGCATTCAATTCAAGTCCACATTCTTTTGTAGAAGTTGGTATGGTTTTTGATGAAAACTCTTGAAGTACAATAATTTGCAGAGGTTTGTAAATTCTCTCAGTTTTGAGCCACCAACTTCAGTTTTCTTTAATGTTCCTGCATTCTTGTCATCACCAGTGGTTGCTTCTTAATGGTCTACACAATACTCCTCAAGATTCTGCCCCAATCTCCAAAGTTTCTACCAACCAATAAATCATCTTTTATTTCAAATTTGTTCAACTATATTGGCATATCTTTGTCCTTCAAATCTTGAAGTTTTAGAGCCTCTCTTTGCAATCTTAGAACTAATTCTAGGTTCATGTGTTGATTTTTCTTTTGTTTCAGGAGCACACTCTTCAAATTAGGAACAAGAACAACTTCAGCTTCAATTTTAGTGTCAAGAGCAAGAGGTGTAGTGACAATAATAGGTACTTGTTCCAATTCATGCTCCAGAATGAAATCACTTCCTACGGAAAAATTACCACCAACAGCATTTTGAAGGGACTTCAGTATCTCTTCATTACTCTGTCCCAAGTTCTATTGTTCTCCAAATTTTGAACTCTTTACTGCAGTGTTATTAAGGACATGATTTTCTTCTTGATCTACATGAGTTTGCTTATAAAGTTGATTTTTTTTTCACGCTCTTGTATAGATAACTCCTCTGTTTTAGTAGCAAGCTTTTCAATTTCAAGAGCAAGAGGTGTAATGGTAATAACTGGAGCTGACTCCTTTTCTTGGTCATGAACAGAATCACCTACTGTGGGAAAACTACCAGCAACATCAGTAGGAAGGGATCTCAGTATTTTCCCTTCATTATGTCCTAAGTCCTCTTGTTTAGAAGTAGCTTTTTGGTCTGCCTCAAGTTGCTCAGAATGCACATTTGGACCAATTATCAGATTAATTTTTCTTTCAATTCTACCAAGCTGAATAAGCAATCTCTTATTAGCTGATCCTTGAGATTTAAAGCTTCAGTTTGCAACTTCATGACTATTTCCAGTGAATCCATGACTACCTTAGTAGTACTTTGAATAGTTTTCAACATCTCTAGATTTTTGTCATAAAGAGTACTTACCAATTCATCTTTCTCCTATATGCTTCCTTTTTCTTTATCCACCCCTTTGCTACTATCTAAACTTTCTTACTTAACTTCCTCTTTTTCAACAATCTCCACTTTTTTTGTTTCTTTCTTTTTTTGTTCTCTTTTTCTTCTTCCTCATGCTTTCATTCACTTTCTATTGGTTCATAATCATTTTTCATCAAATTCTTAACTCTTTCTTTTCATTCTTTCAAAAAAGACTTCATCTTCTGAAGATTCAGAGCTACTATGATAACGTGTAATCTATTTTCCCTTATCCTTTATTACTGAAGTCTCATTTTCACCATTGTTGAATGATTTTCTCAAAGCACAAATAAGATATAAAAAACACAATTTGAAAAGGAAGGTTGAAGATCATAGAATAAAAAAGGATTTATGAACCTATCTTTAATTTTGAAGCTGTCAATGTGAGAAGGGAGATATGAAAAAGAATGGGTAGGTGGATGATAGGTTTCATAAATTCAATTAGGAGTGCAGAGAAATTTTGAAAATCATTGTTGTTTTGGATAAGAATGAAAGACTTTTCGAAATTAACTAACAAAAACAAATCAGCAGCAAATTATCATTAAAATCATCAATCAACTAATGTAATTGTGGCTGTCCAGTTTATATTAAGCACTTCAACCATTTAAGATAAGGTGTTGTGAAATTTAGGTTTGGACACATAGTACAGAGCTAACTAGAAACAAATTAAGAATGCATAAATTACTTAGTGAAGAATATCTCAAACTCAAAATGATGTTCACATAGTAAGTTTTCAACATTACTGTATTCTTTTAAACAAAGGATAAACAACTGACTTGAATCCAATTACAGATAATTAGCACATCAATGAACAACTAGCTGAAAGATCATCACAACAATCACAGAATCATCAAAATTTTTTTATCATCATAAGATAATCCATTTTCACTAATTCACAATAAGAACATTATCATAATAATCACATAACAGAATTAATTGAAGAAAACATAAAATGTTCTTGAGCATGATGTTCCGATTTTAGCAACATATTTTTAAGACATAGCAAAAACATGTCAAGTTTTCAAAATCACAAGATATGACCTTTCTTTTGACATTCACACAACATCATAATTAACTGAATGAGTTTCACATAATTCAACTTTTGTTCATATATACCAGTCATTCCTAATTCCCTTACTATTCTGTAGAATTTTTTTTCATTTAAAGGTTTATTGAAGAGATCAATAAAGTGTCTTTCAGTAGGCATAAATTCTAACATAATATCTTCATTTTAGACATGATCTCTTGTAAAATAATATCTGATTCCTATATATTGAGAAATGGAGTGCTGCAAGTTGATACCACTAATGTTATCACATCTAATGGGCCCATGATCAACTTTTGTTTCGTAATTCTCAAGTTGTTGCTTCATCCAAAGGATTTGATCAACACAAATTCCTGCTGTAACATATTGAGCCTTAGTAGTACATAACTAAGGATTGCCTTTTGTTATGCTATGAAACTAATGCATATCCTAAGAATTGACAAGTATTTAAGGTGCTTTTTCTATCTAGTCTATTATCAGCAAAATCAAAGTCACCATGTTCAACTATCTAATTTTTCACACTTAGAATATCATAGTCCAATAGAGCATACTGACAAGATATCTAAAGCATTCTTTTTACAAAAATTTGATGAGATTCTCTAGAGGATGACTAAAATCTTGCACATAAATACATACTGAAATAATTTCAGATTTTGATGCAATCAAATAGAGAAGTGAGCTCATCATACCTCTTTACAACCTTTGATCAATTTCTTTATTCTTTTCACCTTTATCCATCTTTATGCTTGTGTTAATTTGAGTACTTCAGCTTTTCAAGTCCTCCATTTTGAAATTCTTTAGTATGTCCTTGATGTATTTTGATTTGCATCAATCTCTTATTGTCATTTTCTATGAAGGATCATCAAGAATGTCCTCTTTTGGATGGTATATGTGAAATCTCCATTCTTGAGGAGAATCTTCATATTGAGATTCCTTAATTTGCAATTCCTCCACATTTGATTATTGTTCAAATTCATCTTCAAGTTGTGCATTATTTTCTGGTTGCATGCTCTCATTATTCACTTTAGTATTCAGCTTATTTTCATTGTTTCTACCAAGATGCTTGCTAAAAATCTGTTCAATGTCATTATCAACCAAATCTCTTTTGTTTGAAGAAGAGTTAGTTTCATCAAACATATCATTCACAAGTTTTTCAATAGTTAGGCTTTTTCAATTTTAAAAACTATATAGTCCTTACTTGTGAAACAATTAGTTTTTTTTTTTTTTGCCTTTCTATAATTCATAGGGAGTTTTATTTAGAATGACTCCAATGGTAACCCTAATCATAATATACCAAGATGTATTCACAGCTTTTGCTCAGAGATATTTAGGAAGTTTTATTCTTATTTAATAGTCTTATCCATTTTTTGCATTGTTCTCTTTTTCCTGTCAATATTTCCATTATGTTGAGGTGTTCTTGGAGCTAAAGATGAATGAAAAATATCATGTTTTAAGAAAAACTTTTCAAATAGACTATTTTCAAACTCTTCTTATGATCATTCCTCAAGGAGGTGATGCATAACCCATTTTCATTTTGAACCCTTCTACAAAATTTTTCAAATATATCAAAGGTTCCATTTTATGAGCAAGAAGGGATACCCAAATGTATCTAAAATGATCATCCATGATAGCGTCGCCAAATGTGCACATAAACACATACGTTTAAGTTATTTTGCATGATTGCATATGTGTTTTTCATATTTTACGTTTTCTTGTATTGTTTGTGGTTAGAAAAGTTTCAGGTAGGAATTCAAGCACTGGATTGGATATGACTTCAAATGTGTACAGAAATGATCAAAATTTGGCAAAGTATGGAAGATCAACATGAATCGCGAGCGCGGCTATTTGGCACATGGGCGTAATGCATGCATGAAGTTTGGCAGTAACTACGTAGCGATAGTCGTGAGCGTGACTTCAGTGTTCGCTGGCACGACTTGTTTCTCTAGAAGCCAGAAACTGCCTATTTTCCAGAAAGTTGTGTTGCTTCAACAAAACCCCTCGGAAGCACCCCGTCAAAAGCTAGTTGAAACCACCATTTTGGCCAGCCAATCATCTCCAAAACTGTTCTTCTATCCTATCCTATAAATACTAGTCATAACAAGAAGAAAAAAATCATCAATAAGGAGAATTTGACAGCACAAAAATCAGAAGGAATACACTTAGGAAAAAGTTGACTAATGTCACTTTTATTGTTCGTGCCAAAAACATATCAAGGAGTTCCTCAAGGTGTGACGTCCTCTGGAGGTGAGAGTTTAATTTATTTTAGCTTCTCTTGTTCATTAAGACTCCTTGTATGTTGCTCTTAGTTATTCTCTACTCAAAACAACGATGTAATGTCGGTATTCTCAATGAAAGTTTCTTTAAAATTATCTTTTGATCTTTATTTAAATCAAGATTACTAGATTATATTCTCAAAAGGAAATAAGTCAGTAAGATCAAAGAGATAGAATTTATTTAGACACTATAAATGTTTTAAGTAAGTTGCATGTCGAATTATTAACTTAGTTTATCAAAATTAGTTCTAACTTGTTGCAATAATTAAAGAACAAGATTTAGGATTAAACTTTGGTAGAATAGGGCATTTGTTATATGTAGAATTACATATAGAAAATAGAGTAATCCTACACCGAAAGGTTGGATTATAATTTACCGAGTGCATTTAAAGAAACACTTATTGCATGAATACACGTTTTGTTTAAAGGGAAGAACATCTTAGACATGATCAATAATCCTAAGTAGGTTGCTGTAACTCCTAATTTAATTATGTTAATTAGTATGTTTGGCTAAAGTAGGAGTAGAATAGTAAAGTCAATTTGTAACTCTTTATTGCTGTAAACATAAATGTTAAAAATAAGTAGCAAAAGGACATAAGTCGTTCCTCGTGGGAACGATCTTTTATTACTGCATTGCGATCCATATACTTTCTGGTAATCAAGCAACAATCCACAATTAGTGATTAGACAGAAAGATCAAGGTGTAGCAATTCTAAGACTATTCAAGTTGTAACTACCCTCTTTTGCTTAAAGTTGGTTTTGGTTTATTTTCCTAATGAGCAGGACATGTAGGGATAATATCTCTCAAATTTAGTTTTGGTAAAACTCTAACCAAGTTTTTCTTTGAGATGTTAACTATTTAGTGCATATTTAACATATCCAAGCTTCCTATGCAATAACCAACTATTATCATCTCGAATCATGAGACATGTTTCACTATGTTGAAAGTAATCTAAATTTAGCATGTAACCATTTTTATGTCTAGAGGCAATAAACAAAGAATAATCATTTAAGTCAACTATTTCACAATGAGTGGTGAAGAAAGTTACCTTAAATTTCTTGTCACATAATTGACTTATACTAAAGAGGTTAAATTTCAAACCTAAAACTGAAGAAACATTTTCAATAGGTTGATTTACAATTAAACTATTTCTGGTAATTTGGACTCTTCCTTTATCACCAAATCTGATAAATCTTTCATTTCTCATCATAATCTTGGTGAAGTTATCTTCATCTTCTATCATATGCCTTGACCAGCCACTTGTCTATACACCACTTGCTTGAATCCTCTTTATTCTTTAAACAAACCTGAAAACAATTAACAAGTTTTTGGTACCCAATCCTTTCTGGGTTCTTGAATGTTAGCACTGTTAGACATGAATTCTTGAGGTACCCAAATTCTCTTTACCTTAGAGGATTCTTTTCTAATAGGACAAGAATGAAGTATGTGATCAGTGAGAATTCTTTTCTAATAGGACAAGAATGAAGTATGTGACCAGTTCTATTGTAGTAAAAACATGTGACAGTAGGTAGATAAGAAGAAGTAGCTTTTACAAAGAAATTTATGTACTTTTTATAGTTTGAAAAATTACTGAATCCAATTCCAGATTTTTCACTTGAGTAGCTTTGTGAACCTAGAAGCAGATCTACATTTTGTTTCCCTTTGTAAATTTTGTTAAATTTGCAATTAAGGTTTTCACTTGACTTTCAAGAGTTTGATTCTTTTCAAAAAGCATTTCACACTTCTTTCTTGATGCCTCTAAATCATTTTTCAATTCATTTAACAAATTCATTTGAGCTTTGTAAAATTCATTTTCCTTGAGCATAACTTTTAATGTACTGATTTCTGTTTTTAATGAATCATTTTCTAACTTCAAAACTGCACATTTTTTCTTGTAATTTTTGTATTCATCATAGACTTTAGCAAATGCTAGCTCTAATTCTTCTACATTAGGAGGATCATATTCAATTACCTCATGTTCATTTATTACTGATGATTTTGGAAGTTCCTCTACAAGAGCCATTCCATAAACTTCAGTGTCTTCTTTTTCATCTTCTTTTAAACTTGAATCTGAAGCACTCAATACAACAGTCATAACTCTTTTTCCTCTATCTTCTTCATTCCTTTTCTTCTTTATTTTTGAATAGTTAGGCCTGATATGTCTACGTCTATTGCATTTATAGTTGACTTCTTTTGTTTGCTCTTTTTGTAGAGGAGAATTTGTCTAATCTTTAGGAGTATATTTCTTAGAAAATTTTCTGTACTTCTTTCCACCTTTTTTGAATGTTCTTTTGACTTTTCTGGCCAATGTAGTCCATTCTTCATCATTACTTGAGATGCTTGAAGAACTAGAATGTGCTACTTTCATCACTAGTGGTTTGTTCTTCTCTTCATGAGTTACTTCAAGTTTATCCTAGATTTTCTTTGCTGATTCACAACCAGAAATTTGATTATATAAATTTAGGTTAAGAGCACAATATAGAATGATGATAGCTTTAGCATTTACAGAAATTCTTTTCCAATCATTGTCATCAAATTCATCTTCTGTTTTACGTACATATGCTTTTTAAGCTCAACTTTCATTGGAATGTGAGGACCATCTTTAATTATTTTCATGCATTAGAATCAATAGATTGAATGAAAGTTCTCATCCTAGTTTTTCAAAATGAGTAATTTGTGCCATTAAACAAAGCAGGTCTAGTGATTGAGTGTCCTTCAACTATAGGTATGGGAACTCCAGCAATGTTAGAAGTACTAGCCATTCTAGGTCTCTCTAAGGTGTTTGAACCCTAAGTAAGAGAGCTAGGCTCTGATAGCAATTTGTTATCCCAAGTATAAATGACCAAGAGGGGGTGAATTGGTCACTTTTTCAATTCAATAAAATTTTCAAGTTCTTGCTCTAAACTTTTATGAAAAATTATGGCTATATACTTCAGAGGTTTTGTCTAATTAGTTATAGGTACACTTGCTTCATTAATATGATTATGCAAAAAAAAAAAAAATAGGTTGCTAAAATTTAGCCTATAAAATAAAGTAACTGTTCACACTGAAATTAGCTTGCTAAAAATTTGCCTGTGTAGAGTTACTATTCACGCAGAATTAGCAAAGTATTCTAGTTTTCTAAAAATGTGTTACAACTCAATGAATTTCAGTGTACATTTAATATTCACTAAATTTCATCAAATTAACAATATAACACACACCAAATAACTTTAATTGAAAAGAGATAAGGTCAAGAAAAATCAAACACAGTAAATTTATAGTGGTTCAGCAATGAAGCCTACATCCACTCTTCTCAAGCATCTACTCTTCTCAAGCTTCCTCTTGAGACTTTTGTCATCTATGACGTCTTTTTCCTAGCAAGAGAATAGCTGAGTACATCCACCAAGCTTCCCAGGTGCTTGATCAACCTTTACAAGTTTGATGATTCCACAAACTTCTTTAAGCTTCCACAGGTGCCTAAGAACCTTTACAAGTTTGAATTCCCCTCAAACTTCTTTAAGCTTTTACAGATGCTTAACAACCTTTCTAAGTTTGATTCCCCCTCAAACTTCTTTAAGCTTACAAAGGTGCTTAAAAACCTCTTCCAAGTGATGTCCCATCACTTACACAACCTTAAATAGGTTTTGAAAAGAAGAATCATCAATATCTTTGAACTAAATACAAATAAATGAACTATGAAGAAGAGAGAGATGGATTTACCAATGAAGCACAAGTTTGTTGAATGAAGGCTTTAAACAAGACTCTTAAAGTTCTCAAAGATGTAGCACTTTCCTTAGTTGCAAAATGAAGTAAAAGCTTGTATATATAAAGGTGATTAATGCCTCAAACTCTCAGCTGCAAGAGGTGTCCAACAGCTAGTAAAATCTGACAATATAGCCATTAATGTGTAGAAAATTATGCAGTATTATTTTCGTATAAAATTTAAAAGTAGTTTGCTAACTTCACTTTGCTTTCAAAGGCATAAGGATAATTCTAAAATTAATTAGCTAATTTTAACTCTTGAGCTAGAATTAGGTATGTAATTTTAGCAGATTCTGAAATTGATTTTCTTAGTTCTAAAAACATACTTTGAAAATATTTTTATGCATGTGATGTCTCATTGGCATTTCTATATCTCAATTCTCTTACATTTGCCCTATGAGAGGGAACCGAAAATCTTCATCTTCTTTGACTTCATCTTCATATTATGTTATCAAGCTTTTCTCTATTGATGCACTTGCATTCCATTCTTGATAATTCTCTTTCTATGATCTATAATGCTTGAACAATAATTAGTTCTATTATATTAAGTTTTGCTATCATCAAAATCAAGTCTTCTCCTTATAGGGTCAAGAAGGACTCTATTCTAGCCAGAGATATCTTTTCGAGTTTTGTGAACCCCTCCCCGAAGATGATGCATGTGCAAGTCCAATGCAATGTGATAGGGATGAATGCACGTGAATGTGAGTCGCCACCTTGTTTAATTATTTTAGGGTAAACTAGGAAAAACCCTATGTGATTCCAATTTAATTAATTAACGCAATTTCTAGATTAATTAGCCCAATAGATTAAAGGCATAGTCTACGAACTCGAGGTGGATCCCGAGACCATGTCATGCTGATTAACTAACCTTTTAAATGTAGATGAAATGCAGGGAAAAATGTTTTGATGATTTTGATAATTTTGATGTTTTTGACTTGTTATTTGGGGTTAAATCCCAAATATGCCTATGTACCCTTCATTTGAATAAAGGATTAAAGTCAACGTAGTTCGAATTTGCCTTTTTTAAAGGGCTTTGATTTTGGGTACTTAGTACCAAAATTATTTTTTTTGGGCACTTGGTGCCAAAATTAGTTTTTAGGCATTTGTTGCCAAAATTGTGATTTTTGGGCCTTTAGGGCCAAATTTGTGAATTTTGGGCCTTTTAAGGCCAAATTGTGATTTTTTGGGCCTTTAGGACCTAATTGTGAATTTTGAGCCCTTAGGGCTAAGTTGGCTTTTTTGGGCCTTTGGGGCCAAATTGGTTTATTTTGGGCCTTTAAGGCCCAATTGGATTTTTTAGGCCTTTAGGGCCAAATTGTGAATTTTGGGCCTTTTAGGCCAAATTGATCTTTAAGCCTTTAGGGCCAATTTGGGATTTTAGGCCTCTAGGGCCAAATTGATTTAATTGAATAAATTGGTTAAATGAGCAGTAATTTAGTCAATTTACTGCCAAAAGTGATGAAATTTAGGCTTTTTAGCCACAATTATTGATTAATTGGACTTTTTAGCCAAAGTATTCGAACTATAGGCGATATGCCATAGTTATGGATTAACTAGACATTTTAGCCCATAAATTCGGATCTTAAGCTTGAATACCTCGATTATTGATTAACGGGGCATTTTAGCTTAGATCAGTTTAATTAAAGCACATGAGATGGATGCATTTATGCAATAGTGTGATTCAGAATTGGAGTAGAAGAGAAGTATGCATATGATACTGAAATTAAAATAAGCAGAGTTTTTGGGGCGTACCTGATTTAGACGTCCTCCACTTTGGAGCTTTAGTTTGCCAGATCTCCAACAATGCTAGATTAATTAGGTGATCACAACACAACTAATTAATGCAAAAATAATGATGCAGAAAAAGCAATAAAAGAATCGCAAGGAGCGAGGGGGGAGAAAGATCGCTCGTCAACACAAGCAGCTCGTAATATTAAGAATTGCTTAAAGCAAAGAGGGAGAAGAGAAAGCTTGTCAACACAAGCGGTGAGTACAAATGAAGGACCAGGGCTGCTTTTATAGAGAAAAATTGGGCTGGAGGGCGGTTCAACCGCCGGCAGGGCGGTCGGTGGCCGCCGACGTGGGCGGTTGGCGACCGCCGGCTCGGGGGTAAGCTCGGGCGGTTGGCGACCACCGGCATGGGTGGTAGTCGACCGCCGGCACGGGCGGTTGGCGACCACTAGCTCAGGGCGATTAGGGACCGCCTGACGGGGGGGCCGTTCCCGCCCTCCGGCGAGGGCGGTTTGCGACCGTCGGTGGCCAAATTTGCTCTCTAATTTTTCATTTTCGGAGGCTTTTTCGAGCGTTCTGTACCTCTGAAAATTATTCTGAGGACACCTTCGGGTCCCATGCTGTATTGTGGACATTTCTAGTACCATATTGGCATATTTCTAGAATAAGTTTTCATCGGGTGCTAGCCTGACCAGACTGTTTCCAGTCTGGGAAAATATGCTTTTCGAGCCTCAAAATTCAAGTATTCACAAGTTTTTGACACAAGAAAATACCTACTTTATTCAGGATTGGTGAATCCTTTATTGATCACTCAATTTCCTTTAAGTATGGTCATTATACCCAATCTCTCATCTATGGATAAATCATGGCAAAGCATCAAACCTTTAAGTCAAAGTATAACTTAAACTTAAGGTATTCTTGATGATCTCAAGTCAAAGGATAATGCACAACCGATACAATGTGAGTCTTTCACGATGAGATGAATATCTCATTGTCGGGTCTCTAATGTACTTATTCATAAAACTAGCATCCACATGTTAACTGAATATTGCTTTGCTCATAACTATAGGAAGCATTGTTTGACCTAGTCAAGGAGTATAACATGTGCTCTATCCATATCGATGATTTCCCATCTCATTAATACAATGGCTAGGAATAGTTTAGGCATCAACACATTTGCATGTAATAAGAATCTCACATTATGAACTCTTCATGATTTCCTCTAAATTGTGTCATGGGATGTCAAGGACTTTATTATCGGTTTAAGATATTATAACAATAATAATCATACAAATGCAATGAATACAATCACACCAATAACAATATAATATTATTACTAAATCATGTTCATGAAAAGTTATCGTTATTATAACTTGGCTCTAGGGCATACATATCTAACAATTGTGGGTATAAGTAAGATCAAGGTGGCCAAAAAGAGCCCTTGACACTATACAAAATGTTATAATGAAAGTCTTGAGGAGCTGGCGAGCTAGTTGAGCACTGATGGAATAATGTTATAGTGAAAGACCTAAGGAGTTAGCAAGCCAGTTTGGGTATTTATAGACAAGGAAGCCTTCATGTGCATGAAATGATATGATTTTATAAAATATTTTACATATTTAAGCATTGAGCTGCAGCAAATAACTTATCCATTTCCCATTTCCCATAGTGTACAAGTGTGCAGGTTATTCAAGAAAAGTCTAGGTAGACTCTGTATGTGTTCTTATGAAGTTAACAGTGTTTGTTCCCATAGTATAAAATGTAAAATGTAAAAGAAAAGTAAAAAAAAATTATGTGTCTTAGATCTCATGTATGAAATGTAAATGTTTGAATGTTGATAAATATTCTTAAGGCATATATTTATGTTTGTATAATGATGATAGTAGGTTACATGAGGTGCCTAAAAAAGATAAAGATGTAAGTATCTTTGATGTTTTTATATGCCTTAGTTGAATATATCATTTATGTTGATGAATGAGATCTAGGATAATATTATGGACATGTTATGTTACACTAGTTAGGGTTCCGGTGACCTTCGGGTGGTCAATATCTTCATACTAGTAGTAGTATGAAATTCAAGCTATTACAAATTGGTATCAGAACTCTAGGTTTCATATGATTGGACCTAGAAAATATGTAAGGAGTTCATAGATGTAAAGGGCAAACACCATAGGAAATACATGTCCAATAGGGAGTCAAATGTCAAATGTAATGTGTATGATAACATGTACTATGAATGATGATATATATGTTATATATATAAAATGAATGTTGATATTGTTATGTGGGTTCATATGGTGACACATATGTTAGATATGAATGCCCTAGAGTTGATATGTAATAGGGTTTATTTTACGAACATTGATTTAGTAATAATATAATTATTACAATCCTTTATTATTGGTGCATTTGTTTAAGTACATCTACTTGATTATTATCTTTATAATATCTTAAACCGATAATAAAGTCCTTCGCATCTCATGACATAGTATAGAGGAAATCATGAAGAGTTCATGATATGAGATTCTTATTACATGCAAATGTGTCGATGCCAAAATTATCTCTAGTCACAACATTGATGAGATGGGACATCATTAATGCAGATAGACTAGCACATGTACTACTTGACTAGGTCAAAGAGTGGTTCTCATAGCTGTGAGCATAGCAATGTTCAGAGTTAACATGTGGATGCTTGTTTAGAAATAAGTATATGGAAGACCCGACAGTGAGATATTCACCTTTGTCATGAAAGATTCAGATCATGTCAGTTGTGTATTAGCCTTAGACTCAGAGTATGGCTATACTTTGACTCAAAGGCTTGATGCTTCATAAATATGAAGTATCGATAGAGGAGATATTGAGTATAGTGATAATAATTGAAGGAAACTGAGCAGTCAATAAATAATTCATCGATTCTAAATAAAGTAGGGATTTTATTGTGTTGAAAACTAAAAAAGAAATCTTTGGCCGAAGTAGAGTCTTAACTTGATTATGACTCATATGGCTCGATTAGAATGGTTATTCTAATCATGTGAGGGTTTTACAACCATTAAACCATGGACATAAAGAGTCACATCATTGGAGAGTTTGAATGTGATGGTGAAAGGATGTATTGCACGGTAATAGTATATGGAAGGGTATTATGGTCAAACCACATTTGATATTTCGACACCTTGGGGGTCATGATGCACTACTTATTGCTGCTCATGATCTACACATATGTTAAATTCATTAAATATGAATTTATGTTTTAAAGATATTTAAATCAAATATGTGTTGCCTCGATGGGCTAGAAGCTCAATGGATCACACACATAAAGAGAAATGTGAGCTTAGGGAAAAAGAACAAGCTTAAATGACATAAGATGTCTTGGCCCTATTCATGAGACGAGTTGGGCCCTCCTAAAAATAAGGAAGGAGAAATACAAATGGGTTAAAGCATAAGACTTATTTGAGCTTAAGTGTTAGGCTCTGAATTAAGTTATGTGTTGGGCCTCCTTAATTAGATTAAACAGGTCCAACCCTTGTTAAACTTAAACCTAATTAATTTAGGTTTAGGTTTTGGGCCAACCACCAATATAAAGAACATTAAGTGGCCAACCATAAAAGGCAAAAATCATTCAAAGAGGTGACTCCATCATTCAAGAGAAAAGGAGATCATTTGAGTAGCCGCCTCCCACAAGCAAGCCATAGCCACAACCCCTTCCTCTTTCACTGTCCTTGCCATCAAATTCCACTTAGCAAATGGAGTTGATCGGCACTTGTTTGCTAACCCTTGAAGGTTCAGAGTAAGCATCCTCTATGTGGATCAATGTTGGACATAATTCTATGAGGTATTACTGTGGTTTACTACGACTCGGTTAAGAACGAAAAGTGAAAGAATGGTATTCCACCATTCATAAGAAAGTTTTGGTAAAACCCTCTTTGATGATGAATAATTCTCGCGATAACATGATCCTTGAGATCTTAGGATAGTTTAATTCTACTGCCACAACATGATAATCCTAGGATAGATCCCAACACACATCAATAGAGAGATTGAATATGGTGGTAAAAGAATGTATTGCATGGTAACCATGTATGGAAAGCTATTATGATCAAACCGCATTTAACCTTCCGATGCCTTGGGGGTTATGATGCATTGCTTGATGCCCCTCCTAATTTGCACATACATTAAATTTTATTAAACATGAATTTATGATTTAAAGATATTTAAATCAAATATGTGTTGCCTTAGTGAGATGGAAGCCCAATGGGTCACACACATAAAGAGGAATGTAAGCTTGGGTAAAAAAAAACAAGTTTAAATGACATAAGATGCCATTAGCTTATTAATGAGATGAGTTGGGTCTCTTTTGGAAGTAAGGAAGAAGGAATACAAATGGGTTAAAACATAAGACCTATTAGGGCTTAAGTGTTGGGATCTAAATCAGGTTATGTGTTGGGCCTTATTAATGAGATTAAACAAGCCCAACCTATGCTAAACTTAAACCTAATCTCCTTATGTTAATGTTTGGGAGCCACCTATATAAAGGACATTAAGTGGCTAGCCAAAGTTGACAAAAACATTCACAAAGCAACAATTCAATCATTCAAAGATTGAAACACAAGTTTTAGCCGCATCCACTCAAGGAAGCCCTAGCCATCACATCTTCTTCCTTCTTCCTTGCCGTCGACTTCCACATAGCAAGTAGAGTTGATCAGTGCTTGTTCACTGCCCCTTGAAGGTTATGAGCAAGCATCCTCTGTAAGGATCAATATGGAGATGATCCTTCGAAGTATTACTGTGGTTTACTATAACCCGATAATGAACGAAAAGTAAAGAACAAGGGTGTTTTGCCAATTAAAAGTAAGTTTCATAAACGTCCTTAATATTAATGAATGATTAGCATGATAGCTTGATAGCTTGATCCATGGGATCTTAGGATAGTGTTTTTTCACTTCCATAACATGGTAATCCTAGAATAGATCCCAAAAAGTGGTATCAAAGCCAAGTTACCATGCAAATAATTCTACATATACATGTGTTTGTTTCGGCCACCATGGAATTATGAGATAATTTGCCATAATTGATGTGTTAGATTAGTTCTAGGTTCATAGGATGAATAATGAGATATAGGTATGAGCTTTAGGAGTTTTTATTATAGGAGAATTTCATTATAGATCTAAAAACTAAAAAACAAATTGGAAATTGCAGTAGATTTTTTGCAATCCTAATTAGACTAGGACTGTATTTTCATATTTATTTTTAATAGCAAATGATTTTCAAAAATTATGAAACATTTTAGATTTAAACTTTTGCATGTTTAGAAATTTTTGAATATATTTTTGAAAGTTTTCGGATCTAAAAGCATATCGTTCATGTATGAGATACATGATGTATGTGAATGCATAAAAAAAATTCTAGAATCTTAGCTAGACTAAAACTGTGTTCCATATCTATTTTCGGTAATGAAACAATTTTAAAAATTTATGAGATTTATGAGATTTGAACTTTTAGATCTTATTATAATTTTGAATATTTTTAGACTGGAAACAGGGCAAAAACATATGAGATGCGTAACACGCCAAAAGCAAAATTTTCAAGTATTCTAGTTGCAGTAGGACTATTTTGTAAAATATGTTTAAAATAGTAAATAATTTTCGAAATTCACAAAAACTTTTATAATTGTAGTTTTAGATGTTCCAAAACTTTAAAATATTTTTGTAGATTTTTATGAATAAAAAAACTAGTAAAAAAATGTACAAGATACATTGCGCGTATGAAAGTTGTTTTTCAGAACAACTTGTAGCTGTGATTTTGGTTTTTGTGGAATTCATAAGTTCTAGAGTTGTGAAAGCCATATGAGTGAGTAAATTAATACATGAGATATAGTATTTTATGTTCATAAATATTTTGATTCATACCAAAGTCGTTTAGGTATGATTCCGCATGCGTTTTCTATGAGCATATTGTTACTAATAGTGTAATGGTAAAATAGTTGTAAATGATTTAGGATTCTTGTTTTAATTCTTAAAATTTCATATCCTTATCTCAAATTTGATAAATATATTAATGAGATTAATATGATTTATTTTAATATAATTTAATCTACATATAATAGATAATATTTCTAGAGTTGAAATAATTATAATAATCAAGAGTTGATTGTTATAGGCCGAAATTACATACATGTATTGTTGGACTTTTAATTACTTTTCTTAGCTTGCATTCTAGTAGGAATGTATGAATGGCATGATCTAGAAAATGTGATTGTTTATTTTTGGTAAATAGAGCATACATATCTTGCCTCTCTCTCTATTTTCTCATTGTATTTCTCTTCTCACCTTACTCCCCTCAAATGTAACTTGATGTTTCTATTAGGAAATTATGTAATTAGATTTCATATCGGAAACATGTCAAGAAAAGGCATAATGGAGAATGGTTGGCCGAGGAGACCGACCTCAAAGCCCATGGTGAATATTGCAAAGGAGTTGTAACCAAGATGGGTCCGTTGCAAGGAGTTGCAAGTCCGAAAGAGAATTACCAAAAGTTGATAAGCCTAGAGTATAAATAGTTTATATTTCATGCTGTAAACTCATTCATGCTACTTAAGTTAGACTAAATAGTTTCCTTTATGGCTCGAGGGAACCAATGTAGGATAGCCCATAACTAGATCATGAATAATATATATGATGTATATATATGTCATGCATGTCCCAATATACTCTAACCATGTATGATGAGACTTTAAATAATAACAAAACTCTCCTCGAACAATATTAAAAAGGTTCAACTTTCTGTTACCATAGTTTAAACCAAAGTTCTATTTAAGCTTGGTCATATTGGCCTCAGTCAAGCCCATCGACATTGAATATATTCAAACTGTGACTAATGGGTTCATCTTAAATAAGTTTCAATAATATTTTGGCAATAGTCAAGGTTGTTAAAACTGGAGGCAAGATTAGTAATATATATATGAGATATACAATTATCAAGATTGGGAATATATATGAGATATATATTTATGAAGAGTTGATATCCTAATAATTCAGTAGTCACATGATGAAATTGGTATGTGATACCTACCATTTGAATTAATAGTAAAGCTTATTGAGCATACTCAAGGCCCAAAATTCAATAAGAATGGATACTAACCCACTAGGAGAGCCTACCTAATGGGCTTACCTAATGGGCTTTCTCAAGCCAAAATAGTGAGAGCTATTGGCTCGCAATAAAATAATGAGAGTTAATTATTCGCATAACTTTAGACTTAAGTTAATAAATAGATTATGTTCATAATCTAACATGCTATTTTTTACATCTAGATCATCATGAGCGCACCATCTTTTAATCTGAGATGCATTCTTGACAATAACAAACTTATTGGTTCTAACTACATAGACTGCTACAGGAACTTGAGAATAGTCTCAGATCTTATAAGATAGACTATGTGTTGGATAAGGCCATTCCACTTGTTTTCTTATAGATGATGCAACTATTAAGGAGAGGAATACTTATATGAGAAGCATCATGAGGACAATGTGATATAAGCACAGTTCACTCAAAGACAAATGAGCTAACACCTCCACAAGGGCCGATTGCAAGGTCAAGGGCAAAAGAGCTCAAAGGAACTACTAATGGACTTATGCAACCATACATGGAGATCTTACAAGTCTATATGAAAGAAGAAGAGCAAAGTAAAGAAGATATGTTCACTACTAAGGGTGGACAAAGGTTGGTTTAGCTCACTACATTGGAACCAGGAGAAAATCAGCAATTTGGACGTGAATAGTAGTCAAATCGCGCTAGTGCAGGGGAGAGTCGCGCCCGCGAATATGGAACCAGCGTTTCTGTGTCTCCTGGAGCGTTTTCGCGCCCGCGAATGTAAGGATCATGCTCGCGACAAGTTGTACAAAGTTTATGTGTAATTTATCGCAAAAAGTCGCGATCGCGAATTGTCTAGTCGCGATCGTGAATTGTGTTCTGTTTTGTCGATAACCCTTTTCATTAAGGGTAGTTTAGGCCTTTTTGTCTTTAATTTTATTAGAAACCCTAGTTAATGTGTTGTGGCCATATATAAGGGCCACTTATAACGTTTGGCAGTCAATTATGTATGAATTTTCATTATCATTGAATGATATGTTCTTCTTCTCGAGGAGAGTCTTGGTTCTCGACATTGCACAACGAATAAGGTTAGTACAATAATTGTGTGAATCTTGTTTATGTGCATGTTAACTCAAACAATCCATAACAAGCGTTCTTAATTGTAATTCGATTAAGGGTTCTTTAGATTGGGGAATTGTTATCTAATATAGAAATCATACTAGGGTATGTGTCGTTTCAGTCTCCAATAGGTTGGGATTCTGCATCAATTAGTATCAGAGCTAGAATGAGGGATAATTTCTTACTATCCTTTAGTTTTCATGTTTGTTGATTTGTTGACTAATATAGTTCAGCATCATACAAAAAAATCATTGTTGATCTTTTCTTTTTCTAGTTTGAACAATTCGATTAGTTCGTTTCTTTGCCCATATCTTTCTCTATACAACTCCGATTTCAACAATTCAAAATTCGTTGGATTCTTGAGAAAAAGTATGTCAACTTGGTAGAAGATCATAAAATCAGATTCATTTAAAAAATAGCTGAAACTAGGATCGAAATTTCTGATCTAGAAAATTGTCAAATCTGAATCTGCTGTTCCATTGAGTACATTGTTATCCTTGAAATTTTACAAGTGTTTAAGACACATGCTTATTGATTTCTAGAGCAGAATTGGGATTAGATTCCTTAAGATGGTAAATACCTACTATTTGTTGTTCTAAATAATTATTTTTCTTTCTTGCTTGCTTTGAATTATTTTTGTTGAGTCCAAATTACATTTGGTTAACCTAAGAATACATACTTAGGGAGAACTTCGTGTTTAAGCACATTAGTCTCGTAATTCTTTTCTAATCTTAGTTATCAATTTTGGTGTCTTCAATTTATTTCTTTTTCTTGACTTCCATATACTTAGTTTGATATATTGCCATTATCAAACATCTTGATGCAGAACCCCAGCCTATTGGAGACTGAAACGACACATACCCTAGTATTGATTTCTAGATTAGTTATTAATTTCCCAATCTAAAGAACCCTTAATTGATTTCAATTAAGAACGCTTATTATGGATTGATTAAATTAACACGCACAGGAAACAAGATTCACACAATTATATACTAACATTATTCATTGTGTAATGTCGAGAACCAAGACTCTCTTGGAGAAGTCAATTATCATTCAATGATAATAAAGAAAATTCATTCATAAGTTGCCGTCAAAGGTTTTAAGTGGCCTTATATATAGCCACAATACAAAACTAGGGTTTTCTAATAAAATAAAGTCAAAAACCTAAAATACCCTTAATGAAAAAGGGTTTATCGCAGAAATAAATCCAAAATTCGCGAGCGCGACTTAACAGCTCGCGAGCGCGACTTTGCGATAAATTACACAGAGACTCTAAATCATCGGTCGCGAGTGTGACCCTCCCAGTCGCGATCGCAAAAAGGCACCTGGAGAGACAGAAACTCTGGATCGTTAGTCGCGAACGCGACCCTCAAATTCGCGAGCGCGAGAAGGCACCTGGAGAGACAGAAACTCTGGTTCGTTGGTGGCGAGCATGACTCTCCCCTACATGATCGCGACTTGGTTACTGTTCACGCATGAATGGCTAATTTTCTCCTGGTTCCAATGGGGTGATCTGAACCAACCTTTGTCCACCCTCAGTAGTGAACATACTTTCATTATTTTGCTCTTTATCTTCCTTGTAGACTTGTATATCTCCACATATGGCTTCATGAATCCACTATAAGCTCCTTTCAACTTCTTTGCTCTTGTCTTTGTAATTGGTCCTTGTGAGAGTGTTAGCTCATATGGCTTTAGGTGAGCTATGCTCACATCAACAATAACTCAATTATTTAAATATATTAAATGGATTGTGTCATGTGGTGTGATCTGTATTGACCAAATTATTTAAATGAGTTATATGTGTCGTGTTGTATGATCTATATTGACCCAATTATTTAAACGGGTTAGATATGTCATATCGTGTCGTGTGATAAATATTGACCCAATTATTTAAACAGGTTATACGTGTCGTGTCGTGTCGTGTAACCTGTTTAATAAATATATATGTGTTAGGGTTTAACATCTTGACACGATTAATTAAACGGATCA
>CAOGCB010540494.1:0-10154 GCA_948266635.1 Cnidoscolus chayamansa | reverse complement strand
GAGAAAGAAAAAGGAAAACAAAAGTTGGGAATCTCATAAAGAATTACTAGGAGCATGATCATGATCATGATCATGGGAATTTTCACCTTGACATAAATGCATTTGCATGGTAATGATAATCAATAATTATATATGCGATTTTTTTTTTCTATTTTATTTTCATCCTTTTACATGCTATGCATCACGTCATACCCTACTCATTTAAGGGTCCCATGCATGGACGGATGTGGTCGTGAATGGCCCACATTACAGCTTTTGCTTGAAATTGCGAATGGGTCCCTTTTTGATATGTTAAATGGACGGATGGATAGAATTGGATTGTATGGCTCTCCTGCAATTTTTCCCAACTTAGCTTTATGTAACGATGCTTTATAGTCTGTCTTGGTGTACTTGACCTGAAGAATGTGACACATCCTCAGAATGGTTCGTGGGGTCTTATTATTATTATTTGCTCATTAGGAACTTCGTTTTGGTCCACAACTATCATATATTGAACCTACTGTCAAAACTCACAAACCCTAATTTTAACTCGTTGATCATCAAGACCCATTAAACATATAACCGCTTTAAGGGAAGAATTTAGATTCGATCTTTGAGTAAAGCATCTCTCAAAGAGACAGCTAGAAGTCCTCAAGGAATGTACTCCGTAAACAATAAGCTCAGTTTGATGATACACTATATTATCAACTTTAGTAAAGTCATTTTAAAACCCAAGCCACGTAGAAGAAAAAGATAGTATTGCATACTATGTAGTTCATTGTTATGAGAGGCGCAAATGATACCCATAATAACCATATCAAAATTGCCTGCCGAGTATGATAATGGTTCATCTCTTTTTGGCATTAGGTAAGGAGAAGCAAAATGATTGAAGAGATGGTCCTACGTGGTGGGGTTGAAATGGACTAATGTCACATATTAAGAAAAAAGACCCCACCATCACCAGAACCTTATCTAACATATTTTTCTCTATTTATTTGCTTTAATTTCACAAGTGGGGAGCAGAGCTTTAATGAGGTGAGATCTCAAGGAGTTCAAAAATCCTCATGAATAGGTCATCAGCTTAGCCACTTGGGGGGGACAAATGTGTACCATATACCTAAATTATATGATTCAAATTGGATTCCATAATTTTCACATTCGTGTGAGCAATGAACCTAGACTTGCCTTATTTTTTCATCTCACTCATCAACTAGATCTTCTTGTCATTCTTTACTGACAACCCTTGTTCGCCACTACTGCCAAATCTTCAAAAAGAATCACCCCCCCAAAAAAAAAGAGCAATCTTCTAGGAACTTTGGTCTCTCCTTTTGCATTTCAAAATCGAAATCGAAATCGAAACCTCAGAAAAAGGGACATCATGTAAAATTAGATTAGATATTTATATACTTGTACGGGCGTTATACTTTAATGTCGATTTATATATATGGTCAGTGGGCCCTCTTTCCATGTATTCATTTTCGAGGTTTATTTATAGAACTTTTGGAACATTGCATGAGATCTCTTGAAACTAATGTCGTGAAGACCATATAAAAATGCAGTACCCAACAGGTGAAGGATCATGTTCTAATAATCGTGGCCACCCACAAAAGGACAGTAAGAGTTTATATTTCTGATAAATAGACAGTAAAATTATTAAATTATTACATATTGCAGGATAAAATGCAGAGCTAATCATCTAATAACTAAGTCAACCCCAATTATGTTGGAAAACAATCTCTTTTGAAATTTGCTATTAATAAAAAAAAGAAAGAAAGAATCAATTGCCGTCCCGCCATGGAAATGGAATGGAAGCATTAGAATATGATCATTAACAGATTAATGGCTTAATATCAAGACAATGGTTGACCATAGGAAACACCACATGTGCTTGCATATGATTAGCTCACCAGTATATGATCAAGCATCAAATATTATTGGCATCTCTATATATATATATATATTATTTCATAAGCTAATTAATTTATGATTTGTTGTTGTTGGACGTGTGAACTGGGACATTGCTAAGGTCAAGGCCACATTATGGCCTTCACAAGCTGACAAACCATTGACTATGTTCTTATTATTTAGGGTTTTTTTTTTTTTTGGGAAGGTTAGTGAATAGTGATATGGTGGAATTTTGTATGAAAGTATGCAACCTGTGTTTTGTTTGCAATGTCTTCGTTTTCTTGAGACTTTCTTTCCATTTTATGATTAATAATACGTGAAAATCAAACCTATGGAATCTTTCAAAATCACATTTTATAAGTTTAATATAAAAGAAAACGTATAGACTTTGGCTAAGCTCTTAAAATATTAACCAAAATCAAATTATTTTCTCTGTTCAATATCTCCATATAATATCATAGGCTTCGTCGGTGCAATTTGAAAACCTTAATTCAATTAATGGGTATAAATCGAATTTAATATTTAGAAAATTAATTGTTCTTGTCATGAGAAATATAAAAATCAGAAGAAAAGTCATATCCAAAGTCCATATGTGATTGGCTAAAGAATAAGAAAAGAGAAAATATATATAAATAAATGCATGTGAAAGTCCCATTTGCTGTTATAATATTATTTGAACATTCGTAACCCTAGTGTATAATATTTCTAGAAATTCAAATTATTATATTTGAGCATTAGGATAAGGAAAAAAAAAATAATAATGGAAAAAGGCTTCAATGATGAACAAAAATGTCTCCTTTTCATAATTTCAGACAGCAAGGGACCCGGATTGATGTCCTAGAGATCCACTCTCTCTCTCTAACCCTCAGTGCTTCGAAGCCGTCTGATATTTTTTGACTTCTATATTCATAATCCATAATGATTTGCCATGGAATTTGATCTCCTCAATCTGGGTTTTCAAATATCTCAAGATTTTGAATTGATGAAACAAATTTCAATTAATGTTTTGCCAATAAGAGGTAGAAACAGCTAACCATTTCATGATTGGGTCCATACACTTAGTTTTGAGTTTAATATTCAGTTCTTGAAAATTATTCGTATCATCATAACTTGTAATCATTCACAACAATCCCTCTTCTTTTTCATTTCATTTCCTCATTATACACCACCTTTCTTATGCATTTTCATTTCATTTCCTCATTATACACCACCTTTCTTATGCAAATCAACTTTGTATTATGATATTAAACATGGTTTCTAAGTTTGCCTTAGTTTTAAGGAAGCTGCAACATCGCTGTTTTTATTAGCTTAAAGATTTTTATTTATAAGGATGTTGAAGCAACATCGTTTACCTAATAATTCTTTGTAAAGATGAGATTGTATGAGCAAGAATAATTTCCAACTCTCTTGCTCTTTCAATAACAGGAAATCAGTGTATATGAAGACATATGTAATTCCAGCTCAAGTCACATCTTCATCTTTCTCTCCTGATTTTCTTCATCTCTGTGGGATTTCAATACTGATTAAACTCTTTCTTTCTTTTTTTTTTTTATTTATTTTAATCTGGTTTGTCATTTCAGTGACTTGAAATTCAGGCATGATTTATTATTCTCTTCAATGAATTATCAATGAAAATGCCCCCACCATTCTTGCAAAAGACATTAATTCTCAGATCTCTGATTAGACATATGTAACTCAGACTATTAATTCATTTCTGAACCTTGCCAACTTAAAAATAAAAAAAGAAAATTACAACAGAGAGAGAGAGAGAGAGAGAGTTAAAAGACCTTATTGACGGTGACTTCTCTCTCTTGAAGGCTACCTTATATTAACTCATCTCACTTTCTCTGCTCCTACTTCATTTTCTTGGCTTCCTTTTCAACACTGTGTGTGTGCGCTTTCAACTTTTCTGCCAAACCATCTCCCTACAAATCCATTTTCTAGCTGACACTTCACCTACGATTCAACAAACTTGGCTGTTTTTAGGAAATATATCTCATCATCCCCTCTCATTGCCGCTGCCTCTTACTCCAAATGGGAAGGCACTCTTGCTGCTACAAGCAGAAGCTAAGGAAAGGCCTCTGGTCACCTGAGGAAGATGAGAAACTTCTCAGACATATTACAAAGTATGGCCACGGTTGTTGGAGCTCTGTCCCCAAGCAAGCTGGTATCTTATACTGACCTCATCAATTTCCCCTGTTTCTGAAATAACCACTACTACTACTACTACTTCCGCCACAATTTTTAGATCTCCATTGTGGTGAATTTGCAGGTTTGCAGAGGTGCGGGAAGAGCTGCAGATTGAGGTGGATTAATTACTTGAGGCCTGATTTGAAGAGAGGCACATTCTCCCAACAGGAAGAGAACCTCATCATTGAACTCCATGCAGTTCTTGGCAACAGGTAGATATTTGTATTCTCTCTCTTTTTATGATAGCATGTCTTTCTCGATAAATAAAAAGGTGATTAACCCTCCTGAGTTTTCTGGACATTTGTTTCTCAGGTGGTCTCAGATTGCTGCACAATTGCCCGGAAGGACCGACAATGAAATAAAAAACCTCTGGAACTCTTGCTTAAAGAAGAAACTTAGACAGGGAGGCATTGACCCTGTTACCCACAAACCACTTTCCGAGGTTGAAAACAATTGCCAAGACAAGAATCTACCTGCCAACAAGAGCCAAGATACGGCTTCTGGAGTCTCCAATGAACTGAACTTCCTCGAAGCCAGTAATTCTAAGCGAGGGCCCAGTATACGAGAAAAGAACCAATCTCCGGTTTCTGCTCATCCGTACCAATTGGAAGGAGAAGGTTCTAACTCCAAGACTATGAGCAGCAAGAACAGCAATTTGATGACGCCCATAAGCAACAAGGACTTTTTCTTGGAAAGGTTCGCAACCTCCCACCATGAAGGCTCCACAAGCAACTGCCAACCTTCAGATTTTGTGGGGCATTTCCCTCTTCAGCAATTGAATTATGCGTCCAATGCCAGGCTCATAACCAACTCAATCCCCTCCTCCCTCTGGCTCAACCAAACCAGCAAATCATTGGACATGAACTCTGAATTCTCTTCCAGTTCAATACCCACCGTCTTTCCACCCGCAACAAGTTCATATCTTTCTACATCTTTGGCTTTTAAGCCCTCTGTTACAGTTCCCTCCAAAGGTCCTTCATTAGCGTCTTTTCCAATAAGTAGTTCACGGTTCTGGGAGACCGTTGCTCCCAGCAATAATAGTAATAGCAGCACTGGAAGCAGCGGCAACACCGAACTACAGACCAACAGCTCTTTCTTTGAGCACAGCATATTTCCTTGGGGATTGGGGGACTGTAGCTCAACGGAGAAAGAGGGTCAAAACCAGTTAATGGGAAGCCAACAGGAGGACGTCAAATGGCCGGAATATCTTCATAATCCGTTAATAATGGCCGCATCTTTACAAAATCAAAGTCCACGATCTTTATACAACGAGATAAAATCGGAAACGCAATTTCTAAGCGAAAATTCAAGCGGTATGTGGCCTCATAACCAGCAGCAACAAGAACCTTTCCAAACTTCTGATATATGTCCTAAAGATATCCAAAGACTGACAGCTGCCTATGGACATATTTAGCTTCGATTGGAATGTGATCGAAGCCACAGGTTAAATGAAGAAGCTGACGAGGCTCCAACTGATACTTTCTAGAGCTCTTTCTTTATTCTACAGGTGTGTGCCACAGATTTTTCTCTTGTAAATAGGTCTCATACAAAAACATTTCTGATCACCCTCAGCTTTTGGAGTATTTGTGACCCGAAAACAATATTTTTCTTATTAGTGTTTCTTCTTCTTCTTTTTCTTCTTAAAGAATTGCAGAATAAGTCTTGTACGTATACCAGCAGTGTCGTTCTCATCTTTGCCTCACTGCATATGCATTACAGTGTTACGATTCTATCTGTAAACAGTCTCCGATGAAGAAAACAAAAAAAAAATTATATCATTGCGAACCCTTTTGAAATCAGAAAACAAAATGGTATGATTTAATTAGTAATTTCATCAGGTTATTCAAATATTTCTCCTTTCTTTAGTACTCAGAAAAATGAAACTACATATGATCGAAGCTTCTTTGATGAATGCTTTATTACAGTTGAAGGTTGATATGGGTGGCCATCAGACAAGAGATAGCAGCAATCACTTTTGAATACCTTTAAATTTAAGATGATTCCGAGTATTATAGTTGGCAGCTGCTTTTCCCATATAAACAACATAACACCTAAATGAAGTCTGGTTTTTTAATGTGTTGATTTGGAAGCCTATAAAGTCCCATTAATCTCTTGCTCAGGCACGGGCACACAGGAACACTCACACGTGTGAAATGTAGGAGGAAAGAAGAGAGAAGAGAAAGGGGAGAAACCCCACAAGTGAAGTGAGATCATATATAGTCCGTACAGTGAGGACAGCGACTCTGAATCTAAGAAGGGCCATATGTAGTAATTTGGTGTGGTCATGTCTTAAAAGAGATTATACAATTATCTTAAGAAACACTTTATAAAGTAAGAAAACTTCCAATTCAAGGGAAAGATTAGTGAGTTGGTCTGTTTATCAAGAAATTTGCAAATATGGTAACCAAATCATTGCCATTCCTTCATTCTCAACAACTCCTATGTCAACTTCTCATTTAGGCCTCTCTCTTTTTTTTTGCTGCCTGCACTTGATGATCTTCCTCCAATTTATCTATGAATAGTATTTATTTATATGACCAGAATCAAATGCTCATGCTATTTTAAATAAAAGAATGAATTTGTGTTTGAATGGAGAAACCCACAGCCCAATGAGGAGAGAATTGGACAGGAAAACACTCATTAAAAATGGGTTTGAGTCTCAAGCCTGTTCCCAAGAATCTTCAAAGCCCAACAGATCCACACATATGCTGTTTTCCTTTTCTATCAGAAACAGAAATATATCCATTATCCCCTTTAATTAAGGAATTGATTCTGATTGGATTAGTCAATTAAAAATAAAAGAATGATGCTATGTATGAGGAAGGTTGGTCAACTGGTATACCCTCATATCCATGGAATCTCATTTATATAATTAATGAATAGAATGAAGGATCACGAGATCACTGTTTTAATATTTTCTTAATTCAATCCAACAAACCTATTTCCTTGTCAAACCAAACAGCATTTCTTACACAACCCTTATTAAACTTGGAACACTATTTCTGTCGGCAATTCCTATTTAATGTTCCTGTAACACACTGTCCCATCCCTATTGGTTGCCACATTAATTGTATCATTTCTTTTCATTTTTCTATTTTATAAATCAACCCATTCCAGATATCTGTTTTATGTTCTTAAGATATATATATATATATTTTTTTAAAAATATAATCGAAATCGTTATACTGTAATAATGACATTTATCAGAACCGATATATGGAATTCATTGATTCAACCGTAAAATCGCTTTTTCTGAAAGTGATATTTGACTATTTAAGTTTAAATATAATAAAGATTTGTTACAGTATCTAAAACAACTGTCCCATTTTCTCAAAGGGGATGTCTTGCTGTGTCGCCACAGTTTGTTTCATGGTGAGGCTGAGATCGTCTCTTCCTCACGTGTAAACATCATAATCGTTGGATTTCCATTACATCAAAGTAAGCTAGTTGAAGTGAGCAAGATCATTAAATAGAAAAATCAATATTAAAAAAAAAAAAAAGAAAAGAAAGGAGAAAAAGCAATAGCTATAGCTCTTCTCGATGTAGTGAAAGAGTGGGGACCATACGAGTGAGGATAACTGATGCGTTGTTGTGGCTATCTAGATGCCACGTGTTATTATTTATGATAGTAAAACAAGGACGGTTTTAGAGAATGAAAACGCGGACAGCTGTCCTTTCTAAACGCGGTTATATACATCACATGATAAACATCGTCATCACAGTGTCCTGTGGGCCCATTTTTGTTATCCTTATCCACTTCCGAAACTACCCTTTCTCTCATCTCATTTCCGATGGCCAATTTCGGAAATCCGCGCATTTAAAAATCTCATAAAAACAAAACGCATTAACTCACACTCTCACTACGCTAAAAAGCCTAAAGCAAAAGCAAAATTGCCATTTTGCTCAATAATGCTGCGTTTGGATACTCTAAAATCGAATCAAATACCCATTAAAAAAAAGAAGAAGATTTCAATATTCGACCATTTCATTACTATTAAACTCTTCATTGGTAAATGGGTTTGTGACCAATTTCCAGTGCACAATGATAACAGCGTGGGTCGAATCGAATGGAACAAACAGCAGTACAAAAAGGCATAAATGAGAGAGTAGACCAACAGCAACAACAAAACAATCAGAGTCATGTGAGCCCCAGATGTTTAGGTATTGGCCAATGGATATCTGTGACCACTTAAAATTTTCATTCACCTGTTTACGAAATCCTGCAACCACCTCTCCTTCCATGCTCGTTCAGACAACACTCTAGTGGTCACTGCCTACTGCAGGAGTTATCTAAGTCTACGTGTCAGTTTATCTTTGGGGCTGATTCTCTACATTGTTCCTACTCTAATCCGCTAGCTTATTATCGTATTTACCCTCTTAGTCTTCCAGCGACGAAAATACTTTATGGGTTGAATTTAAGCACGATTGCCACGTGGAAGGGTATTTTGGGAATTACAGGGAAATGGCGTTTGTAGAAATAGGGGGCGTTGGCCAGTGGATTATGTTTACCTTCATTATCTTATCAGCAAATGAGAAACGAATGATTCACAGAAATCCAGAAAGCCACAAATCATTTTCTTTCCACACTTCGATCACGCACTTTCCTTTCCCTGCTCTTCTTTTCTTTTCTCTCTCTCTTTTTTTTTCTTCTTTTTTTTATCTCCCCTTTTTCTGTTGGATTATGGCGTTAGACGAGAGCTCCAACATGCTTTTTTCTTCGTCTACTATGCTTGAAGACGAGGATGATCATGATACTGATGATGCTGATGAGCATCATCCCCACCCTCATAATTTGTCTAGGTTGTCTGTGTGTACCAGTTCTATGTACACTATTGATGATGATGATTATCAAGATTGTGATGGTATGAAGATGTTCATGTCTAGATTATCCCTAGAAAGTTTCGATGCGGATGAGGAACTTTCCGATGAGAAAGAAGGGATTGGCTTGCTTGACCTCCCTTCTGATTCCGATGAAGAACCCGGTTGCTACTCTCTTCCAGCGACGCCGCCTCGTCGCAGAAATCGCGGAGGTTTGGTAAATAAGAACCTTGTGGGAGCGAAAGAGTACGCTAGTGAAAATGAAGCTCAAAAGGGTAGTATGATGAGGAAGAGTTTGAGGAGGAGAAGAAGGGTCGCAAGAGAAAGATGGGTTGATGGCGATAGCAAGAGTAAAAAGAAAGATGAAGAGTGTGTGGGTGCTGGAATGGGTAATTACTATGGGTACTGTAACAGTTTTAGTGGGGAGAGTGAAGGCGGAGGGCTGGTGGTGATAACTCGGCCGAAGGGAGGGAGGAGGTCATTGTGCATGGACTTGGATGAAGTAAAGGCTTGTAGAGATCTTGGGTTTGAATTGGAGCACGAGCGCATGCTGGAAATGCCTGGTCGCGTCTCCCTCTCAGGATCCAACCTTGATACAAGCAGCGGAGGCAATTCGCCTATCGCCAACTGGCGGATTTCTAGCCCTGGTTAGTGTTTCGGTATTTGACGAGACATTGAAATGGGTGACTAAAAATTAACTGAACACTGTAGATTATTGCTGTTTTACATAATGGGTCTTTGAAGACTCTTGCATTACGGCTTAAAGCTTAGAACTTTGTATCTTGCGTCTAATCTAGTATTAATTAACTTAAATTTCACAGGTGATGATCCAAGAGAAGTGAAGGCGCGGCTAAAGGTATGGGCACAGGCAGTAGCCCTCGCATCGGCGTCCCGACACGGTGGCACCTGACTTGCGGAATCTAAACATAAACAATACTTCTTTTTTGCACCTTTACTTTTCTATCTTGACATGCCGGTCCCCTCCCCGCCGCCCCACCCCCCCAAAAAAAAAAAAAAAAAAAAAAGGAAAAAGCAATATATATATATATATATATAAATTTTGAAGGATGATTAGATTGGTCGAGTCTGGGATTGAGGTTGGCTTGTTTAGAAAAAGGGTTTCCCTTTTGGAGGTTATCTTGATCATTTTGTGATGTCGATTAATTTTGGTGTTGGGATATCAGGTGGGGTTATCTCACTGCTTACCTACGGTACATGTTTGAAGTTATTGTAAATAGATCAGATGATCAAGGGTTGGATGC
>CAOGCB010540335.1:0-11550 GCA_948266635.1 Cnidoscolus chayamansa | reverse complement strand
TTTTTTTAATATTATGATGAATTTCAAACTTTATAATATATTAAATAATTATAATTATAATAGAGTTTGTTTTATTTTATGCATTTAAAATATATTTAAATTTTATTGAATTTTTATTATTTTAATATAATTATATTATGTTTATTTATTATTATTAGTTGAATACATTATTTCAACTTAATGAGGAAATATATCATGTGTATTGTAGACTTTGCCATTTTAAGGATATGTTGTCTTTTTGTATAAAATAAAATTAATTATAATAAATTCCAATGATCCAACATATGGATTTGAATGTATGTATTTTAGTCCATATTTATGCATAATATTTTAGGACCATCATTTATATCATTAGTCTCTAATATAGTCAAATGTATTTAACACAAACTATATTAATTGTTTCACAATTTATATGTGTATTTTATTTACAGAGTAAACATACTTTAAGACTTTACGAGAGTTTCCATACACCAAAAACTAAGTCTCTCTCTTAATATCACTTTTTATCATTTGAATTATGTGGAATAACAAAAGTGAAATGCACCCATTTTGTTTGACTTAAAACCATAGACTTATGTTTATGGTCTAGAGACATGTTGCTTCGTAAGGACGTGTCTCTTCGTAAGAACATAACTTTTCATGATATGAAATTGAATTTTCATTCATATGAGCCTATTTAAATTTTCAACACGACGTGTGTATATATATATATATATATATATATATATATATAAACTAATATTATAATAATTTTTTAAATATTTATTTTGCTATAATTTTTTTATTTAATATATTGTATTTTTAAAATTTATTTTTATTGTATTTAAAGTTTTTTTAATTATTAGTAAGAATTTATATCGAAGGCTATATTTTATGTTAAGGGTAATAATTAATATACATTTTTATTACTTTGAATTTGTTTTGTGTAAATTATATATCATGAATCTTTAATTTATTTATTTATAATTTATTATTCTAATATATATCATGTTTAAAAATTTATATAATATTTTATTTAATAATTTAAAATTTTAAATAACTATTAATATTTCAATATATTTTAATTATATAATATAATTATAACTATGAATATGAATTTTACTAAATATTTTTAAAATAAAAAATATGTATATTATCCATAAGAATAAATTTAAAATTATACTTAATTAATTAAATATTCTTTTATAATTTATATCATACTTCAAAATGTAATTTAATTAAATAACAATTGAATTCATTCAATCAATTTTTAAAAAAATATATGAAAATAATTTATAATTTAATTGATTAAAATAATTCTCTTATTTTTCTATTATAAAATATTATTATAATAAAACTGATTTATTTTAAAATAAATCAATTTACTTATATTCATTTTAGATTTTACATAATTAAATATTTTTTTTAAATTTTATCTGGTGGCTGGACTGGAGCAGTATCTTAATTTCTTTTATCATAAGCGCTGAGCTTTCGATGTCTGCTCTTCCTTCCTCCTGCTTGCTTTCTTGCCCATTTTGCAGTAAACAAAAGCCTCCAAAACAAGGAAACGCCATTGATTTTGCAATCAATCTCGCTGATGCTCAGTTGAGGTGAGCAGCGAAGAGCAGGAATATCATTTCGCTTCTATCTCCTCCATTTTTCAATCTCTCCATCTCTCTCTCGTGGGATTTTAAGGTATTTTAATTGTTTTTGTTTAGCTATAGATATTTATAATCAAGAGCTGTTTGATTGGTATTGGGATTGTAGATTTAGTTGTAATTTGCACGATACCTGTATTGTTTAATTAATTGTAATTCCAATTATGGAAGAATCTGGTACACCCATAAGCAGAGACTTTATGAGAGGAACAGGTATTTGTGGACTTTTACCCGTTTGGAATCAAGAATTTAGCAAGAATTCAGTTCAGTTATTTATTTTCTATCAATTCGCTGTTGGAACCAAGGAATTATTTAATTTTTAACATGAAAAAAAATAAAATTGAAACCATGTATGATTTTGTAAGAATTCATTTTCCGGCCAAGTGAATCATTCCAAACAAAGGCTAAGTGTAGTTCTATAGCCAGTATTTGAATTTTGATGTTGGTATATATTGCTGAGGATAACAATTTGATTGGGATGATTTAGTAAAACATAAATTGATGTGATTAGTTTGGTGAATTTGGTAGCATGGAGGAACAATTCATACTAAGAGTTCCACCTTCCGTAGCGGAGCGGTTAGATCGTCTTCTGAGTGAAAGTGCTGCTTCTTCTGAAGATCAATCATTGGATTTGTCTTTTTCTGGTAAGATTACACTTCTTTCCTTGTATTGCATTTGGGAATGTTCACGTTTTAGTATTGACATGAATACCATGTGGTTTTAATTTGTTGCTGTTTTCTATCATTCTATGTTCTCTTGGATGCTGCTTTTATTCATTTGTAAGGCTGCTCTATTCAAGTTATAATTGGAGTTGATTGCATTAATAATTTTCTTCATTTTGGCATATATTGGGTTGATGTAGTATTGGTATACACTCAATTAATCAGTACTGATGTTGGCTTTCTTCCTTGATCTGTTTTACAGTTTTTGTTTTGTTTTATTTTCTTTCAAGCTTCTGGAAGGCAAATATAAAAAAAATATAATTCTATTTCTTTTCTTATATGCTTTTTTCATGGTAGACAAACTTTAAAGTACATGTTTCCTTATTAGTTTTCCGTTGTAGAAAATAATCATGTGAGAATAATAGTTAGATTGGTACACGAGAACTCAATTACATTTGACTATGAGGAGGTTTTCATGTACTATTCAAGCAAGGGATTTAAGCTTTAAGAGACGGCTTTTTTTTTAATCTGGACCATAAGATTCTGAACCCAAGGAAACATTGTGCAACAGGGGTTACACAAAGATTATATTTGGTGGTGTGCTTTCCTTATAGATTATCATGGTGTGGTTTGCTTCCGCAAAATGTTTACGGCTACGCTCTTACAACTTTCTTTCGTCTCTTACGATTTTTGGATGTTGAAATGAGGTGCTATTCAAGAAAGGGAGTTAAGCTCTCCGACATGATATTTTAAATTCTGGAATCTGGACCGCAAGATTATGAACCAGGATAACATTATACATTAGGGGCTAGCTAGTACTACACAAAGATTATATTTAATGGCATGCTGTCCTTATAGATTATTATAATGTGTTTTGCTTCAGCAAAATGTTTAGTCCTACTGCTGTTACTAGCTTTAATGGATGCTGAAACAATGGGTTCGTTTGTGTTGTGCCATTGATGGATGGTGAAGACAGATGTTGTTTGTCCTAGATATGCAGGAATCAGCAATAAATCTGCAGGGTACTTTGAATTGTTTTTAATAATTTATCTAGGTAGGGATTTCTGGAAGCAAAATTTACCTTTTTTTTTAAATTGCTACGGGATTGGGTATATTCTGCAAGTACACTAGTATAAAAATGTTATGCTTCTAGGTTACTTGTTCTGTTGTTTGAAAAGAATAAAAAAGGGTTACATGATTGTTTTACTTAATTCCTTAGCTTTGAGGGCCATCAGATGGAAGTTTTGGACAGTTTAAACCTTCTCAAATAGCTGATAGACCAAAGAAATTAATACAAGGGTCTATGTAGCTATTTTCCAGTTAAGCATTATTTATCCTTTTATAAAAACTATTTACACATGAAAAGTCTGCATCTAACTTTCCTTAGCTGTGTGCTTGTGCTTTGTCCCTTAATACCTCGTGGTCATTGGCACCTAAGTTTGTTACTCCCAAAAGCTTAGTGTGGCAAATTATAATTTGCCCACCGTGTTATATCAAACCTAAAGAAATAACTTTGTGAACTATGTAACCAATTCTATAAAACTTCTGGATTACAATCACTGCGAACAGTTGAATTTCCAAATTTACACTTTCATTGACCTCATATTGCCTTCAACATTTTTCTGTAAGAAGCTTGTTGCTAAGAATGTCTATGGTTGAAAAAATAGCTCTCAGGAGTTCACCAGGGATAACAGCTGACAGTTTTCATAATTAACTCTGCACGAGTCTGTGAAAAAGGAGGGGAAACTTTTTAATTTTTCAGTGTAAAAATTGAAAGAGATCTAAGACTCTAAGTCTCGTTCCCTCAGACGAGCTCTTTCTTTCTCCGTTGTCTCATAACAGGATCCATGATTTGGGACCATAACAACTCGGTGTTTAAGACTTGGCAAGGAACCAAAGGTGGTGTTTGACAGTAGCATCAATCATCCAAATCAAATCTAGGATATAGCAGATAGAGTGGAAACATGACCACCAAATCAAATACAAGAGATAGCAGGCAAAGCGGGAATACGACTAAGAATAGGCATGGAATCAAAATATTCGAAACTAGATTTTTCAAAGTCTATTGGCATAGATGATCATTATTATTGTACATTCTGAGATCTACAAGAGTAGAGGCAAATAAATTATACTTCAAAAAAGTGATTTAATTTTGAATGAAATCTAGACACGTTTACAGCATGGGCATGCATGAAAGTGTATCATGATAGGGGACATGGAAATGTTATCCTTGAGCCAGACACTTGAGTTTGGAAAGTATTAGTCAGTTGGCAAGGCTGTCCTAATTTTGAAGTGATTGCGCTTGAGGACAATTTCTTTCTCCAGGAGGAGAGTAATGTTGTAGATATCGGATAGACTTAGGATCGCGATATTTAATTTCTAATTATCTATAATTGTAGTAGGAGTAGAAAATTTAGGAGTAAGAATTTTAATTTTGTTCTGCTTGTAATATCCTATTTAGTTACAACTTCTATTAGGATTATGTTAGGGACAGGCCTCATAAGCCTCAAACTGTTTTGATAGTGTGACATGCACAAAGTGGTCAGGTCCTACTTTCTTCTTTAAAAGGGAGACATGAAAAACATCATGGATAGTTGCTCCTACTGGCAGCTGCAGCTTGTATGCTACTGTCCCTATCTTCTGTAGCACCAAAAATGGTCCATAGAACTTAGGAGATAACTTGAGACTCTTCCTTTTCCCCATTGATAGTTGTCTATAAGCCTGCAGTTTGATAAAAACCCAATCTCCAACTTTAAAAGTTCTCTCAGTTCTATTCCTATCAGCATATTGCTTCATTTGATTTTGTGCAATCTCCAAATTCTGCTTCAATGTAGATACCAATTCTTGTTTCCGTTTCAGCAATTCCGTCACTACATCACTAACATTCGGCTCACCAAATCTCTTGCAAAAGGCTTCAGTAAATTCATTCCAAGTGGCCGTAGGTTTGGTACTCTTCCAACTTTGAAACCAAATGTCTGCTTTTTCTCCAAGAAATAGAGATGCAATCTCTATTTTTTGTCCCTCCTCTACTTTGTAGACTTGGAAGTATTTTTGGCACCTTCTTGTCCAACCCCTAGGGTTAGCTCCATCAAATTGAGGTATTTTCACCCTCAATTTAGCCCCAGAATTTCCAGAATTAAAGAGAGTGTTACTAGAAGCAGAATTGACGGTCTCTTTTCCTTTAGGCAGTGGCAAGCTTCCTCTATTATCTCCATTACCCTTCTCTACTCTCACAGGATCAGTTCTTGAACCTTCTCCTACAAAGTGATTATCAGGCATAGTAGGTTTTTTGCCCTTGCTTTGAGATCCCTTCATTAATTCCATCATTTGACTCATCATCAACTCCATTTTCTGCATTCCAATACTCAGTTCATCGATTTTCTGATTCTGTGATTGCATCCACTCTTCCAAATTCTGCAACCTTGAGTTCTCAGAGGCCATAGCTGGTTTCTTCCTCGCCAGCTTGACAATTTCTGTGATAGTAGGGTCCTCCACCTCCACTGGATCTTGCTGTTCTGATACCGATATGTCAGGGACAAGCCTCATAAGTCTCTCAACCTAACACAGAGAACCTTGAACTCTAATCTCACAAGCTAAGTTGGGGAATTGAGAGAAGAAAGAGAAGGAAGGGGAGAAGAGAAGAGAGCGAGAGAATGATTTGTATTATTGGTTTTCTTGATGGATACAATAATGAAATTATTCTCTTTTATAGAGATAGTTGTGCCTTTTCCCTCCTAAAGGAGTTATTGTAACTGCTTGAATCGGTTGTGCCTTTTCCCTCCAAAACCAGTTTTTGTAATTGCTCAACAGCTGTGGCTTTTCCCTCCAAAAGCAATTATTATATCTGCTTGTAACAGACTTAACAATTCAGCTAACTAACTAACAAGCAAGCAACTATCAACCCAAACAACTAAATAATACAATTAACAATCTCTACTCACACCCGAATCCTAACTCACAACAATTAGTATTAGAATTAATTTTATAGTAGGACTCCTGTGTAATCTCTATATATAGAGATACTAATTTATTAATAAATGCAAGCATAATTTCAGAATAAAAAATTACGAGATCTAAGGCTCTCTAATAAGTCTAAGGTTTTAAAAGCTCCCTTTGACGAGCTCTTCTTTATCCATTGTCCCATTACACGATCCACATTTTGGGACTGTAACATCATGCATTGCTATCAATTTGGCTTTTTTTGCCATGCACCCATGTTTCGTTTTGAATGCAAATATCTTTCTGTGCAGAGGATGGCAGGAGCGGCACATTTGTCATCGGCAATGACCAGTTTCCTGCTTCTCTCTTGGATCTTCCTTGTGTAGTGGAGTCTTACAAAACTTATGATGATTGTGCACTAGTCAAAACTGCAGATATTGGTCAGGTAAGAGTGCTCACTAAAAGATTTTTGGATTGCTAGGCATGGATTTTTGTTTCTAAATGCTATTTCAATTATTACCGGCAGATGATTATGGTTAGAGAAGCAGGTGACAGTGCTCCAGAAGTAGTGGAGTACAGACATGGACTCACTCCTCCTATGAGGGATGCTCGAAAACGAAGATTTCGTAGGGAGCCAGACTTAAATGTATGAAGTAGCCTCAATACTGTTCGGAGCTTTGTTATTGAATCAACCTTTTTTAACATATGTATATATATTTTAGAACTGTAGCATATAATTTATTTGCTTGCAATGACATTTGCAACTTATAGATAAGTGGTTCGAAATAAACAGCCCTGTTTTTCTTGAAATTATCTTGCGTCTTTTTCTTGTACTAATGATTCTGGTGTTACCTTACAGCCTGAGCTTGTCCAGCGTGCGGAGAAAGATCTGCTGAACATTATGGCTGGTGGAACAGTTGAAAATGCTGATATCCTTTTATATTGCTCTCATCTTTTTTTTAGTATCCCCCGAGGTTCTGGTATTCCACTTTTATAATAGTTATAAATGCTTTTTGGTGAAATAGCATATACCATCAAGAAAAGGAGGGGAGCGGAAGACAGAGAGAGAGAGAGAGAGGAGGCAAAAGTGACTGATTAGGTAGCACACTGTAACTGGGGTTGGGTTAGGAGCCTTCCCTGTTATTTGAACATCTGGATACCTAACTTAGCATATCGGCTGATATACCAGCATGCATTGGAAACTGAATTGATTTGGAATGTATCTTGATTTGCTGAACGACGAAACCTATTTCCATTCCTTATTATGAAGCTAAAATGCAAAGAAATTTTAGAGACTTCTGTGATGTAGAATCTCTAGTACAAGAAGGTCCCACATCATTCTGGTTCAGAGTTGTATCTCATTTATAGTCTGTGTTGATGGGATTTTATGATTGTTCATTTTGTCCTTAAAAGTCTAATCCTTAATTCCATGGATAAATGTTGAAGCGAATGAGCAAGAAGAAGATGGCGAGCAGAATGCACGTACTGCAAGTAAGAAAACTTCACCTGCACCTGCAGCAAAGCCTGATGTTCAACAGACAGTAGCTAATGCTGAGGAGCCAGAGAGAAGTGATTCTGACGAATCAGACGATTCAATATAATTAAGATGCCTTCTGCACAACTTATAGCATTTGCAAATGGTGGATGATCAGCCAAGATGGAAATGAGGAATGATGCCTGTCCCATATATAGATGTATTCCTTTTTATTTTGTGCAAATATCAAACACAATGAGATCTTGTAACCTTAGGATGAGGGTGTGGGCGAGGAACTCTTAATGTGTTGTATTATCAGATAACAATAATGGACCTTATTTATCTCGGTTTCGTTTGTTTATTAGAGAACTGAGCTGTGATTCAAATAAGAAAATCAATCGTAAGTCTGTCTACTTGGATCTTTTTTCTTCTGCTCTTTTTAGTCTCTCACTGCTTAAATTTTAATGAACATATATGAATTGTTCTGATAATAAAGAATATATATATATAAATTTAAAATGTTGTAATACGAAAATATATATGATTTATAATAATTATAGGAAGAAAAAATGGTAGATTAAAATATATATAATTTTTAAATGAAATAAAAAAGACGTATTTTATATATATATATCATGAAAAATAAATGTGACCTTGAAGTCTCGCTTCCATCCGGCCAGAGAGCCATGGCCAAGATGCCCACCCAGCTTTTTGAGTCCCTCTCTGCACCATCACCGCCGCCATCGCTACCCATTAATGATCCAATCATTCCTCACAAGCTCTCCTATACTCCATGTCAAACACCAACACAAGCTTCTCAGCTATGTAATTACCCTCATGTCTCCGTTCTGTACACTAAACCAGTAAATTCCAGCACATATGCCTCAGTTCTCGAGTCATGTAAATGCCCAAAGTTAGGGAAACAAGTTCACGCGCAATCCATCAAAAGTGGGTTTTATGGGCATGAGTTTGTGCAGACCAAGTTGCTCCAGGTGTATGTGAGGTGTGGTTGTTTGGAATTTGCAGATTTGTTGTTCGAGATAATGCCTTTTAGAAGTTTGTATTCTTGGTTGGCTATTCTCACTGCTTATTCAAATCATGGATTCTTTGAGGAAGCGTTTTCGCTCTTTCAAGAATTACTGCTTGCAGATATAGGATTGGAATTCTTTGTTTTTCCAGTAGTGTTAAATATATGTAGTGGTCTTGGCACCGTAGAACTAGGAAGGCAGTTACATGGGTTGGTGATGAAATCTCAGTTTTTTTCGAACATTTATGTGGCTAATGCTTTGATAGATATGTATGGTAAATGTGGAAGTTTAGAGGACGCAAAGAAAGTTTTAGCAATGATGCCACACACAGATAGTGTGTCATGGAATTCTGTCATTACGGCTTGTGCTGCTAATGGAATGGTTTATGAGGCATTGGAGTTTCTGGAGAAAATGAAGTATTCAGATAATTCAATGCCGAATCTTGTTTCTTGGAGTGCAGTAATAGGAGGGTTTTCTCAGAATGGTTATGATGAGGAAGCCATAGAGCTGCTATTTAGAATGCAAGCGGAAGGGATGAAACCAAATGCACGAACTCTGGCAAGTCTTCTTCCAGCTTGTGCTAGACTACAAACTCTTAGCCTTGGTAAAAAATTCCATGGCTACATCGCAAGACATGGATTTATGTCTAACCCTTTTGTTGTGAATGGATTAGTTGATGTGTACAGGAGGTGTGGTGATATGGACAATGCATTTAAGATATTTTCAAAGTTTTCATTGAAAAATGGTGTCTCTTGCAATACAATGATTGTTGGATATTGTGAAAGTGGAGATGTCTCCAAGGCTAGGGACCTGTTTGATCATATGGAGCTTACAGGCGTAAAAAGGGATTTAATTTCTTGGAACTCTATGATTTCAGGTTATGTTGATAATTTCCTCTTTGATGAAGCCTTGTATATGTTTCGGGACTTGCTAAAAGTGGAAGGCATTGAACCTGATTCTTTTACTTTAGGGAGTGTTCTGACTGTTTGTGCTGATATGGCTTATTTGAGACTAGGAAAGGAGATACATTGTCATGCCATTGTAAAGGGCTTGCAGTCAAATACCTTTGTTGGTGGAGCTCTGGTAGAAATGTACTCTAAGTGCCAGGAACTACGGGCTGCTCAGATGGCTTTTGATGAGGTAATTGAAAGAGATATACCGACATGGAATGTCCTGATATCTGGCTATGCCAGCTGCAATCAGAATGGAATAATTGAAAACCTACTTGAAAAGATGAGAGACGATGGGTATGAGCCAAACATATATACGTGGAATGGCATTCTTGCTGCATATTTGGATAATGGACACTTAGACTTAGCTATTAAGTTGTTCTCTGAGATGCAGACGCTAAATATAAGGCCGGATATTTACACGATTGGAATTGTCCTAGCTGCATGCTCGAGGTTGGCCACTCTTGAGCGAGGGAAACAGATTCATGCACACTCGATTAGATGTTGTCATGACTCTGATGTCCATATAGGGGCAGCCCTTGTGGATATGTATGCAAAGGGTGGAAGTTTAAGGGATTCTGTGTTGGTTTATAATAGGATATCGAACCCCAATTTGGTATCCCATAATGCCATGCTTACTGCATATGCCATGCATGGACATGGGGAAGAGGGGATAGCTCTTTTTCGAAGAATAATGGCCACTGGTTTTCAACCCGATAACGTGACTTTCCTATCTGTTCTTTCTTCATGTGTGCATACTGGATCAGTGGAGACTGGTCATGAATTTTTCAATTTGATGGGATTTTATAATGTCAAACCCGAATTAAAACACTACACTTCAAAGGTTGATCTCCTCAGCCGTTCAGGACAGCTGCATGAAGCTTATGAGGTTATTAAGAAAATGCCCATGGAGCCTGACTCAGTTCTGTGGGGTGCCTTGCTTGGAGGCTGCGTTATTCATGGTAATGTTGAGCTAGGCCAGATTGCAGCAGAGAGACTCATAGAGTTAGAACCAAATAATACGGGAAATTATGTTTTACAGGCTAATTTATATGCTTATGAAAGGAGATGGCCTGACCTCGCAAGAATAAGACAGATGATGAAGGATAGAGGATTGAACAAGAGCCCTGGATGCAGTTGGATTGAGGACAAGGATGAAATACATGCCTTTGTTGCATGTGATAGATCTCACAAGAGAACAGAAGAGATATACACTACTATAAATAACTTGACCTTTCATATGAAAAATATGGCAGCTATCTAGCTCAACAATGGAACAAGCTTAGCATGAGAATACTTGCTCTGCATCTTGTACACACCTTGCAATGCCCTTTCGTCCTGTGTATGGTGGACTAATTCTTACTTGCGACTAGCAATTGCTACAAACAGGTAACAATATATACTTTTATGAAGAAGAAATTGCATTAGGTAACACTCGGGCCTTGCCTCATCGACCAGATGGCGTTTTAACTGCCGTCTCGAATCAAAGAAGAGGATGAAAGATAATGTACTGTGATTGAATCGAAGAAAAAGGAGCCAACTACAGTTAGAGAAAGGCAAGAAGTCCTGGAGAAGATCAAATTGCAATCTCAATAAGAAGAAGAAGAAGAAGAAGAAGAAGAGGAGAAAGGTTGAAAGGAAAGATTGGTGAAGAACAAGAAGAGCAGGAGGAGAAAGGAGATGGCAGTGAAGACCAGGGTTTTTAGGTTATATACAAGACTAAAACGGCGTAGTATGATGTTAAAGGATAAATCGTTTTGGTTCGATTAATTCGATTTTTTAATCGAACCGAATCAAAAAATTCTATAATTTTTTATAAAATTTATTGAACCAAATAATATAAAAATAAAATTAAAAACT
>CAOGCB010539791.1:0-12121 GCA_948266635.1 Cnidoscolus chayamansa | reverse complement strand
CCTTTACACCTCTTTATCACATTTCCTTCATTTCACACAATTTCCATTCATACCTTAATCTCTACTTTCCTACTTCATTCCTTCCTTAATTCCCATCTAACATGTTATTTCATAATCTCCTTGTTAATCTCATTGGTTTAGGTACCTAATCTCCTAGGCCCTAAATCTGGTCATGACAGCAAAGGCGTTGGTGGCCCTAGGTAAATTAAATTGCTACTGCTTGGATGGCCTGAAGTAAAGTAAATTGTGAAGGTTCGGGTGGCTTGTGGTAAAGTAGATTGCGAAGACTTAGGTGACCTAAGGTAAAAGTAAATTGCAAAGGCTCGGGTGACCTGAGGTAAAAGTAAATTGTGAAGGCTCGGGTGGTCTAATGTAAAAGTAAATTGCAAATGCTCAAGTGGCATGTGGTAAAGAGAATTATAAAGGCTCAGGTGGCCTATAGTAAAGTAAATTGCAAAGGCTTAGGTGGCCCGAGGTAAATTAAATTGCAAAGGCTTGGATGGCCTGAGGTAAAGTAAGTTGTGAAGGCTCGGGTGGCTTGTGGTAAAGTAGATTGCAAAGACTTAGGTGACCTAAGGTAAAAGTAAATTGCAAAGGCTCGAGTTACCTGATGTAAAAGTAAATTGTGAAGGCTCAGGTGGCCTAATGTAAAAGTAAATTGCAAAGGCTCAAGTGGCCTATGGTAAAGAGAATTGTGAAGGCTCGGGTGGCCTATAGTAAAGTAAATTGCAAATGCTCGAGTGGCCTCAGGTAAAGTAAATTACAAAGGCTTAGGCAGCCTGTGGTAAAGAAAATTATGAAGGCTCGGGTGGCTTGTGTTAAAGTAAATTACAAAGGCTCGGGTGGCCTGAGGTAAAAGTAAATTGTAAAGGCTCAGGTGGCCTGATATAAGAGTAAATTACAAAGGCTCGAGTGGCCTATGGTAAGAAAATTATGAGGGCTTAGGTGGCCTGTGGTAAAGTAAAATGTGTGAATACTTGAATTTTGAGGCTCAGAAAGCATGTTTCCCCATACTGTAAACAGTCTGGCAGGACCAGGAGCCCGATGGAAAACTGTCCCGGAACTATGCCAAAATGGTACTAGAAATTTCTGGAATGTCGCGAGGGACCTGAAGGTGTCCTCGGAATAATTCTTGGAAGTACAAAACTCCAAAAAATGAGAAAAAATGGAAAAAACTGCCGGTGCCGGCCCAAGCCGCTGAGACGGCGCCCCAAGCAGCCGGAAATGCCATTTTTTCCCTATAAATAGCAGCCTCCAGCTCCATTCCAAAACACCGCTTGTATTGATGAGTTTTCTCTTCTCCCTTTACTTTTAGCAATTCTTCAATAATTTACTTACTGCTTGTGTTGACGAGCGATCTCTTCTTTGCCCCCTCGCTCCTTGCGATTCTTTTAAAGCTTTCTGCATTCATCTTGCATTAATTACTTGTGTTTGATCACTTGGAGAAAATAAATAATTCACTTTAGCGCTGTTGGAAAACCGGCAAACTGAGGCTCCGAAGTGGAAGACATCTCCCACAGGTATGAAATCGAAACTCTAACACTTCCTTTAATTAGAACATGCATAAAGCATCATAAATACTGAGAAAATCAATTTGGCCCCACAGGCCCAGAAAATCAATGTGGCCCCAAAGGCCTAAAAAACCAATTTGGCCCCAAAGGCCCAGAAAACCAATTTGGCCCCAAAGGCCCAGAAAATCAATTTGGCCCCATAGGCCCAGAAAACCAGTTTGGCCCCAAACGCCCAAAAAACCAGTTCTGCCCCAAAGTCCCAGAAAATAAATTTGGCCCCAAAGGCTCAGAAAATCACAATTTGGCCCCAAAGCCCTAGAAATTACAATTAGGCCCCTAAGGCCCAAAATTCCCAATTTGGCCCCAAAGGCCCAGAAATTACAATTTGGTCCCAAAGGCCCAGAAATTACAATTTGGCCAATAAGGCCCAAAAATTCCCAATTTGGCCCCAAAGCCCAGAAATTACAATTTGGCCCCTAAGGCCCAAAATCCTCAGTTTGGCCCCTAAGGCCCAAAAACTTACCAATTTGGCAACAAATGCCCAAAAAAAACAACATTTTGGCACCAAGTGCCCAAACAACCCAATTTTGGTACTAAGTACCTCAAAAATCAAAGCCCTTTAAAAGGCAATTTGAACTACGTCGACTTTGATCCCTTATTCAAACACGGGTACGTAGGCATGTTTGGGATCTAACCCCGAATAAGAAGTCCAAATCACCAAAACACTTTCCCCAGTTTAAGACCCTGCATTTCAACACATTTAAAAGGTTAGTTAAAAGCATGACATAGTCTCCGAATCCTCCTCGGGTTTGCAGATTGTGCCTTAATTAATTAGGCTAATTAATCTAGAAATTTAGGTTCATTAATTAAAATTGGAGTCATAGGGTTTTTTCCTAGTTTTCCCTAAATTAAATAAATAAGGTGGCGAATCACACACATCCACGTGCATTCAGCCCTATCACACTGCATATTTATGCCTCCGAGAGGGGTTCACAAAATGCAAAGGCTCAAGTGGCCTTAGGTAAAAGTAAATTAGAAAGGCTCGGATGGCCTAATATAAAAGTAAATTACGAAGGCTCTGGTGGCCTCTAGTAAAGAAAATTACAAAGGCTCGAGTCGCCTATGGTAAAGTAAATTGCAAAGGCTCGGGTGACCTATGGTAAAGAAAATTATGAAGGCTCGGGTGGCCTGTGGTAAAGTAAATTGCAAAGGCTTGGGTGGCCTGAGGTAAAGTAAATTGCAAAGGCTTGGGCGGCCTATGTTAAAGAAAATTACGAAGGCTCAGGTGGCCTGTGGTAGAGTAAATTGCAAAGGCTCGGGTGGCTTAAGGTAAACTAAATTACAAAGGCTCGGGTGGCCTGTGGTAAAGAAAATTACAAAGGTTCGGGTGGCCTATGGTAAAGTAAATTGCGAAGGATCTTATGACCTGTTTATTTTATCTGGATTTACAGAGGCGAGATATGGAATTTATGGCAGGTCATGTCTTATTTAGCAGATACATGATGGAACCCAGGTGAGGTATACCTTATATTCATTCTAATTGCCTCATAATATTTTCCAGCCATGAGTGGGGGAAGATTCTGGATGACATTTCGGGCATTTCAATTTTGAATTGTGGTGATGTAGTTATGGAGTCTCCTGGTGTTTCACTATTGTCGATGGTAATGATGGTATTCATGGGAATCAAGCCATACATGGTAGAAACTCTGAAGCATTGTTCTTTTTGTCACTTCCACATTAACTCAAGAGGCCAAAATGATTATGCTTCAAACCCAATATAAGAAGGGTTTTGACCCTCGAGGTTGCCCCAGTGCCTATTTAAAGGTGGCCTCAATTATTACTTCCTTACTTCTACTGTGCATCATCTTCTCTAGAGATATCTCATGATTTTCTCCATTTCCAGTTTCTGTACTTTTCTTCCCTATCTTTAGGTATCCAATATGCGATAATTCCTCTTTTAAACCATGGCTTCTTCCACTCTTTCTTCTCCTACTAACGTAGACCTAAAAACAGTGATGGTTTCTTCTAGGTCTCCCAGTAATAGGGAGGCAGCTGAGGTCATTTTATCCTTGGCTCCGACCACTTCTCCTCCAAATATTGCTACCCCTTTGCCTAAAACTTCTACCCTTCTTGCAGATGAGGAAGATTTGGATGAGTTCCCTTCTACCTCTGATATCCTTTCTTCAATCGGCATCTGGGACCTCACTTGTATCGCCACTGAGTAAATATTCTGACTGACCAGTTTGCCTTGACCTTATAGTGGTTGAACTGTTATGCCATCAATGATACTCGTCAGTTAGGGATTATCGTGTATGAAATCAAATTGAGGGCCAGGTTGAGGTTCCCAATGGACTAGTATTTTGTTGTGGTCCTAGCCCACTTTAATATTTATGTGGCCTAGCTTCACCCTAACTTCTAGAGAATCTTAGTGGGCTTCTAGGCTTTTTGTGCCAATCACAACATCTGGTTATATGTCTTGGTCTTCGGTCTTTCTACAACCTCCTTACCCATAATGGTGAGGATTTGTGGCTCTTTACCGTCAAGAGGGGATGCCAACTATTCACCCACATTCCCTCCTCTCTAAAAAATTGGATGGATAAGTTCTTTGTTCTCTCGGCCAAACCACTAATGATCTTGTGGCCTTTCCCCCTCAGCTAGAATCAGGGGACCAACCGGGTGGCAGGGGCGGTGGACCTTTCTCCAAAGGAAGAGGTAACCGTGACTCGCACGAAGTCATTGATCTCTGATCACAAGCTAGATGTGATAGAGATCATCAACATGTATTTAGGCCATGATACTGGTATTTATCTTTCTTCTTATACCTCTTTTCCTCCCTTAGTATGTCTTCTTTTAAACATGTATAGGCAAAGTTGTGGTTCACGCATGTATGGTCGCAAAGATGAAAAAGAAGAAGCGTGAATGTGATACTGTCAGTGAGCCTTCAGAGAGGCCTTTCTAGCTTCAAAGAAATGGCACATCATTGTTGATGAGCCAAGTCTACCTCCATCCTCCCTAGCGGCAAGGAAAAAGCCCCCATACTTCTATTCTTCCCAAGCCACAAGCGTCATGGCCAATGCTTCCTTTGCCTACCCGACCACCGCGTTTCCTTGAACAGGACTCTCTAGAATACTCAGAGATGTTAGACTATATGGCCCATAAAATCTTAGGGCCAATTGATCGCAAGAGGTGGGACTCTTTGGACCATGAGGAAACCACCTTTCAAGTTATTCAATCTGGGCTGGAGATGGTTCAGAGGGCTTGGGTGCTGCACAAAACCATCTCCTGATTGAGAGGGAGATGTGGTCAGCTGGAGGTGCAAACCAAGGATTCAAGACCGCCGCCTAGGAAGCTAGGGATCGGGTGGAAGTGGTGAAGGTATCTCGGAAGGAGGTCTTTGAATAGCTAGAGGTGGCTCATGGGCGTATTGCTATTGAGTTTTCTAAGAGGGGGCATGTAGAGAACGATTCAGAAGATTTTAAGGAAAAAATGAAAACTCTGTAGGCTGAATTGGCAAGGGCAAAGCAGGATTATGATGACTTAGAAAACTACTTCATCGACTGTTTCAATAGAGTGTCCTTCATAAAGAAAGAGCTGATCAGTCGTTATCCGGGTGAGCAGTTCGATTGGGTTGATTCTATCACTCCTCCTGTTGTTGCTTCTGCATCTTTCAGGGATCCAATGATAGTTGGGGAAACCAGGGCCGAAAAACCTGCCCCTCTTGAGGGGATGTTGATGTAAATGAGGGTGGTGATGCTCAATAAAAACCCCTTTTATAAAAATTAAGAATGAATAAGACTTCTGACTTTGCTTATTTCCTCTCGCTATTTTTTTTCATTGCACTCTATTAACATAGGTTTTATATTTGATTATCGAGATATAGATTTGCACTCCCACAATTTAACCTTAATAAAATAAAGCACACTTTGGATGATGAAATGTGAATGAGACGAAAAAATGACTTGACTGAATTAACATGAATATTGTTAATCTGTATAAGCCATAATAAGGGAGAGAGTTTGACATGAATTATCATGGCATATGTAGGCAAAGTTATAAAAGAAAGAAGTTAACCGATTTTGTGGTCATGTGATAACGCGAGTAAGGAAGGCTTAAGATGGAAAGTTCAACCAAAATTTACCATCTCGCTAGATATAGGAGAGAAAGGCTAGAGATGGAAAGTTTCACCAAAATTCTGCGATTTTCCCCTGATGCGGGCAAGAAAAATGGGACAAGAAGCCATCCAGATTGCTATTGCACCTGATGCGAGGGGATTAGAGACTTAGTTAAAATCAATCCCACACAAGCTATTGCGGACAATTAAGGCAGAAAGGAAAATGACTTAATAAAAGTTGCTTTCATAGATTGGAAGAAAGGCTCTAGGGCCAGAGATCTCATTTATCTTTCTTTAGGATAATTCGACAAATATCTTGTACACTTCCTAGTTAGTTCAAAAGAACACAATATTTGAAATACATGAGAGTTCTGATTTGGGCTTTGACTTGGATAGTTCTTTGAGGCTTGATCAATTCTTGGTTAAACAAATTAACGCCATACTAAGTCTTCATTAATAGTGCTTGGTAATCCTTCACCATCCATCTTAACCAAAGTGAGAGCCTTGGCTGAGAACACTTTCTTCACTACATACGGTTCTTCATGAGTAGGTGCCCATTTTCCACTCGGGTTGCTCACATTTGCCGGTACTCTCTTTAAGACAAAATCCTCTAGTGAGAACTGTCTAGGGAAAACTTTCTTTTTAAATGACCAAGCCATCCTACTTTGGTACAATTGACCATGACATAAAACTGCCTGCCGTTTTTCCTTGATTAGATTCAATTGGTCCATTCTAGATTGCACCCACTCAGCCTCTTGTAGCTCCATGTCCATTAAGACTCTTATAGAAGGAATTTCCACTTCTACCAGTATCACAACCTCCATGCCATATACAAGTTCGTATGGGGTTGCCCTAGTGGATGTCCTCACAATTGTCTTATAAGCAATTAGAGCGTAGGGTAACATGTCGTGTAGTTGATTAGGGGGCACTTTGATTCGGTATGCGTAAATCAGGCATTTGTGACACTTTTGAACATATTCTATGCAGTCCTTCTCTAAGGTGAGCTAGTAGTAAGCTTGCCTAAGGATCTGCTGAGCCATCGTATGCCTATTGGCATGAGTTGCACAACTCCCTTCGTGGGTTTCAAACAGAATGGCCCAAACCTCATCCGCACTAACGCATCTCATTAGCTCCCCTCCTGATCCTCTTTTATACAACACTTCTCCACTCAGGAAGTACCCCAAGGATGTCCTCTTGATAATCCTTTTTTCGTTTTCAGAGGCCCATGGAGCATATTCCTTCTTCTGGATATATTCTTTAATGTTGTTGAACCATGGTTTCCCATCGACTTCTACTTCTATGGTCATGCAATATGTTGGGTCTTCTTTTGCCCGAATGGATAACTTTTAACTATAAGTTCCTTCCTTCATACAAGACATGGCTGCTAATGTGGCCAGGCGTCAGCATACTAATTCTTTTCTCACTCCAAGTGGGAGAAATTCACCTGCTCAAACTCCTCTGCCAAGTCCATAAGGAATTTTTTGTAGGGGACGAGCTTCAGATCTTTAGTCTGCCATTCCCCTTTTACTTGGTAGATTATTAGGGCAAAATACCGAACACTTCCAACCTTTGTATATTCATTTCTCTTATAGTGAGCAACCTCCTAAGGCAGGATTCATACTCGTCATATTGTTCGTGAATGTAAAGTTTAATTTGATGGTGATCGGGAAGTGCTCACCTTCAGGGAAGATTAATACTGACCTGATGCTCGCACCATACAAGTTAATTGCGACGTCGAAGTACATCTTCCATACATCTTTTAGTAATCTATCTTCTCTTCCAGAAGCATTAATATGTTCATTAGGGAATCCCAACTCTGTGGGGCTATCGTCATTACTCGGACTTTTGGCCAGTAAACTAGCAAGCACCCCCCCTTTGACAGACTTCCTGGTCATGTACATGATATCATATTGGGATAACAGAGCCTGCCACTTGGCTATTATTCCTAGGATGAAGTGGATTTTGAAGACGTACTTAAAGGGATACATCTGGGAAATTAACCATATCGTGTGGTTCAACATATAGTGTTTGAGAAGTTGAGTTGTCCAAGTGAGAGCGCAACACGTCTTTTCAATAAGAGAGTAGAGTGTCTCACAATTGTTGAACTTTTTTATTGAGATAGTAGATGGCTCATTCTTTATTTTCTGCATCACCTTGTTGCCCTAGGAAGGCCACATCAATCCTTAAAGCGTGGTCATATACAGGATGAATGGCTTACCAGGAGTAGGTGGTACGATTATAGGAAGGTTTGATAAGTACCGCTTGATGGCTTTGAAAGCCTTTTAGCAGGCCTTATCCCATACAAAGGCACAATTCTTCCTTAGCAACTTGAATATTGGTTATAACTTTCCTGTGAGGTTGGAGATAAACCTGGCGATGTAATTTGATTTGCCTAGAAAGCTTCAAACTTCTTTTACCATGCTCAAGTGAGGCATCTCCCAGATTGCATGGACTTTGTCTAGATCTACCTCGATTCCTTTTTTGCTTATGACAAAGCCTAATAGTTTTCCCGACTTAGCCTTAAAGATACATTTTGAAGGATTGAGTTTCAGTTGATACTTCCAAAATCTTTCAAAAACTTTGCACAAGGTACTCACATGGCTCTCTGTTCCTTTTGACTTAATGATCACGTCATCTACATGTACCTCAACTTCTTTATGCATTAGGTCATGGAACAATGTCACCATGGCATGTTGATATGTTGCTCCTACATTTTTTAATCCGAATGGCATGACTCAATAGCAAAAGACCCCCCATTGGGTGACAAAGGTTGTCTTTGTCTTATCCTATTGGTCCATAAGGATTTGATTGTACATTGAGGCGCCATCTATTCAAGAGCATCGACCCATTCCTGTGACATTATCGATTAGAATGTCAATGTGAGGGAGTGGGAAGTCATCTTTTAGGCTAGCCTTATTGAAGTCTCGGTAGTTGATGCAGACTCTAATCTTCCATCTTTCTTTGGTATAGAGACCACATTGGCCATCCATTCTAGATATTTCAAAACTTCGAGGAATCCAACCTCATATTGCCTTTTTACTTCATCCTTTACTTTCAAGAGGGTTTTTAGGTCCATTCTTCTTAATTTTCGCTTCACCAGCTTTGTGTGAACCCCTCCCCCAGATGCAGCATGCTTCAGGATGCAATACAAATGTATATTGGGATGAATGTACGTGAAATGTGTGTGAGTCGCCACCTGGTTTAATTATTTTAGGGTAAACTAGGAAAAACCCTATGACTCCAATTTTAATTTAATTAACCTTATTATTAGATTAATTAGCCCAATAGATTAAAGCCTAGCCTACAAACCCAAGGTGGATTCCGAGATCATGTCATGCATTCGACTAACCATTTTTAAATGTGTATGAAATGCAGTGTAAAATATGAGTTTACTAATTTTTATGCTTTTAGCAATTTTATTAATGATGAAATTGATGACAAAATGGAGAAAATGATGAACAATAGAAAAGAATACATGAATAATAAAAAATGAGAAAATAAATAAAAATGAAATAATAATAATAAAAAATGGTGACTTGTTATTTGAGATTTATTCTCAAATGTGCTTACGTACCCTCTTTTAGAAACGAGGGATCAAAGTCAACGTAGTTTGAAAATTGCGTTTTTAAAAGGGCTTTGGTTTGGGCTTTTTGTTGCCAAATTGTGTTTTTGGGCTTAATATGCCAAATCTATGCATTTTGTGCCTTATAGGCCAATTTAGTGAATTTTAGGCTTTTTAAGCCAAATTGGTGAGTTTTGGACCTTATGGGCCTGATCTGATCTCATGGGCCATTTTGGGCTAGATCTGATTTCATTGGACCATTTTTAGGCCTTTTAGGCTTTTATTAATGAATTTTGGGCTTTTAAGCCAAATCTGAATTTTTGGGCCTCTTTGGGCCAGATCTAATCTCACTGGACCTTTTATGGTTAGATCTGATCTCATTGGGCCTTTTATGGCCAGATCTGATCTCCTGGGGCCTTTTATGGACCAAATCTAATTTCATTGATCAAAGTGATGAACTGTTAGGCAAATTTATTGCCAAAATGATGCAATTTAAGCTTTATGGCCACAATTATTGATTAATTGGACCATTTCTAGCCATTTCATTCTGATTTATGGGTAATATGCCAAAGTTATTGATTAACTAGGTAGTTTTTGGCCCATAGATCTGGATCTAACTTAAATACCTCGATTATTAATTAATCAAGCTTTTAGCTTAGATCTATATAGTTAAAATAAATGGAGATGAATGTAGAATGATTGTGATTAGAGTTTGGAGTAGAAGAGAAATAATGTATATGATAAGAATGATTAAAGCATTAAGGCGTACCTGGTTTAGCAGTCTTCCACTTCTAAGCTTCAGTTTTACAGATCTCCAATAATTCAATGTTAAATTAAAGTGAATCACAAATCAAAACAACAATGCATAATGATGTAGGAGAAAAGCAGTAAAAGAATCGCAAGGAACGAGGAGGGAGAGTGAAAGCTCGAAAACTCAAGTGGGGCCTCGAAAATGGAGCTAGAGGCTGCTATTTATAGATAAAAAGACGCATTTTCGGCTGTCTGGGGCGCCGCTTGGCGGCCTAGGGCGCTATCTGAGCGCCCTGGGGCATCTGGCCTGGTGCCTTGGGGCACTACTTGGCACCCAGGGGCGCTGCTTGGCGCCCAGGGGCGCCTGGATTTGGCGCCCTGGGGCGCTACTTATCGCCCAGGGGCGCCTGGCTCTGGCGCCATTGGGTGCTCTGCCTGGCGCCCTTTGGGGCTTAGCTTGGTGCTCTGGGGCGCCTTTTGGCGCCCTGGGTCGCCATCTAGGGGCCTTTGGGTGCCGATGTAGGTAGTTTTTTTCTTCTCTTTTTCGTTTTTCGGAAGTTTTATACTTTCAAAAATTATTCTGAGGACACGTTCGGGTCCCTCATGATTTTTCGGACATTTCTAGTACCATTTTGGCATAGTCCCGGGACATTTTTTGAAAGGCCTCTGGTCTAGCCGGACTATTTGCAGTCCGAAAAAATAGGCTTTCCGAGCCTCAAAATTCTAGTAATCACAGTTGCCCCCCACTGGCAACCATAAAAATGATTTATGGGAGCAAGTGGTTGTCTGAATCGCGAATTTTGAGTTCGAAGGTTTTGGACACGCGTTTTGGCCCCCACCCCCTCCTTTTTCTTTATAAATAGGTTTGACCTTTCATTCACTCTTACTCTTCACTTTCTATTTCTTAAAGATTTTCTTTCAAACTTAGATGAAGGATGTCTTTTACGCCGCTTATGGATCTATCCGACTACTATGAAGAATTGGAGGAGCTTTTGGAAGCCCCGTCACTTCTGATAGATGTCGATACTCATGTGTCTAGGCACGGAGAATATGCCCGAGTAAGTGCTTTAAACTTCTATAGCTATGTTCTAAGGTCATTTATTTGTTCATTTCCAGTAAACAACCAGAAATAATTAGGAAGAATTTGTTTTAGGACCCTGATATCAAGATAGATGTTAGCAGGCCTGCCGTGTCTATGGTCTTGCGCGACATATTAGATGAGAATGATCCTGTGGGGCCAATTATCGCTCCTTCATATTTACAATATTTGAGGAATGTTGATGTGGGTCGAGTCAATCATAAGGGTCTACTCTATGCTATGCCTAAAAGGTGGTGGGATTCCACCAATACCTTCCACTTTACTTGGGGAGAGCTAACCTTGACTCCCATCGACTTCTCTGTTATCACGGGCATTCCGTTTGGGACTCGTGAAGTGGAGATCTATCGTGACTGGAGGATTGACAACACTTCTAGCCGTATGATTGAGTTAGTGGGATTGATATGCCTCGAGATGTTGCTTCCTATGCTCATTCACCACGTCGAAGCGTCCCCAGACATTTTTTGGTCTCCGAAGCCGTGGAGTATTATTCCCGATATAGAGCTGGTGACTGTGAATACTCAAATTTTGAGATTCGTAAAGTATATTTTTTTCGGACTGCAAACAGCCCGACCAGACCGGAGGCCTTTCGGAAAAGGTTCCGGAAATATACAAAAGTGGTACTAGAAATGACCGAAAAATTACAAGGAACCCAAAGGTATCCTCGGAATAATTTTTGGAAGTATAAAACTCCCGAAAAATACAAAAAGGCGGAAAAAATACCCCACCGCGGCAGTTGGGCTGCCAAAACGGCAGCCCAGGGTGCCATACAAAGTGGCGCCCCTAGGCGCCGCTTGGCGCCCCAGGGCGCCCAAAACCCTGGAGCCCCAGGGCGCCAAACGGGCGGCCGAGGCCGCCGAAAACTCGATTTTTGCCTATAAATAGCAGCCTCCAGCTCCATTCTTGGGGCCCCCACTTGAGTTGTCAGCGATCACTCTCCCTCCTTACTCTAAGCAATTCTTTATCGCTTTCCCTAGTGCATAAACTGTTGCATATTACTTGATCTGTGGCCACCTCTTAATTGCTAAAATTAATTAATCAATCCAAGCTGAAGCTTCGCAGTGGGAGACTCCTAAATCAGGTACACTACA
>CAOGCB010539658.1:0-15074 GCA_948266635.1 Cnidoscolus chayamansa | reverse complement strand
GGGGGGTTGAGAATTTTAATTAGGGAGAAGAATGAATAGTAATGTTCAGGTGAAATGATGAAAATCACAGAATGTGGTCAGAAATGGTTCCGCTAAAAAGGGAAGGGAGAAATGAAATGAGAATTAATTAGAAGATAATAGCGTAAGAGCAACTTCAAAACCAGATCATCTCTGCTAATCTAATACTGTTTCTGCAGAGAAAGCTTTGTCTCATGGCATTACACGTAACCTTAATAAAAACACCGTGTCTTACTCTTATCTTCTGTCCTAAGCTATCAACCTATTCAAATTTTCAGGAGGTCCTTATTGCTTAAACTGCCAAATCCTTACCCTATATATTCCCACCTTAACCCTTTAATTCACCTATTCAAATCATTTGCATACCCCAGAAATATTTCTGATGAAAAAGCTTGCATGGCCCAAGTTCAAATCTCCCTTTTCCAGGGCAGGTACTTTCTTCTCTCTTCATCTTCTTTCTTGGGTTTCCCACATTTTCGTAAGGGTGTTGTCTGGTTTTGGTTTTTGATATGATCCTGGAGTTCTTGATATGATCTTTGAATCATCGTTCAAATTTGCTGTTTTTTTTTTTAACGTTGCTTTCTCTGGTTTCAGGCAGATCACGAGATGAATGTGCTCGAGGCTTAAGTAACAAGTTAAACGTGAATGAAGAGTACAAGGAAGCTTTTAGGACACAGTCTTACGTAGAAATGTGGAGCAAGATTCAAGGCCAAGTTAGAAGGAAATCTATTGATGGAGTTGATAGACTCTGTTCCTCTTCATCTCTTCCTTTCTATGTCCAGCTCTCTGATTATCTCTTCGAACCTGAGAAGCAACAAACATTATCGGACACGATACAAAACATGAAGTTCCACCGCTTTCTGATAGATTACTTTGAAGCCAGCTTGGAAGCATGTAATCTTTGTGATGTGCTGCTTCGAAGCATCCATCAAACGCGTGTTAATTATCGCAGAATTGAAAGGGTAATGAAATTAAGTAAAATGGTGCAAGATTCTGCAGATTACACAGATAATATTTGTGGAAATGTGTTTGTGGAGCTTTCTGCATATGCATTGCTCAGAAATCCTTTATCATTGGTTAGCCCACTACAATTCCGTGATGTTCATGACAAAAACCTGGTGTTGCTCCATAGATTGACTTCAGAGCTGAAAAAGATTAGAAGGAAAGCAAAATTTAATAAAATTTACAAGAAGGTTGGTGGGTATTGCCTTGTGATTTCACATACTGCAATTTTAATTGCATTGCTCGTAATTGCCCTTCATGGGGTAGTTGGTATTGTGGCAGCACCAGGACTCGTGGGTTGCTCATTGTGTTTGTTCAGAAAGAAAATAAAGTTATTTCAAGGAGGGATCAAGACAAGTATGCTTGAAAAACTGTGTGCACAGCTTGATGTAGCAGCTAAAGGAACCTATATATTGATCAATGATTTTGACACGGTCAGTAGGCTAGTGAGGAGCTTATATGAGGAGATAGAACACAAGAAGACACTTGCTGATATGTGTGTTAGTAGTAAAAATCCTGAGCTATTAAAGGAAGTTGTGAAAGAGTTTTCTATGCATGATTCTCACTATCAGGAGCAGCTTGATGAGCTTGAAGAACATATTTACCTCTGTTTTCATACCATTAACAGATCCAGAAGGCTTGTTATACAAGAGATAATGGTTGCACAAAAATAAGGCTTGTGAATATCAGACAATAAAGCAGGGAATGCTTAACCTTGGTGGGTGGCTCAGCATTATTGAGTAGTTTTGTTTCTTGTTTTTGAATCAATGCCAAAACAAAAATGGCATTTTCAGTGCCAAATTAGTAATTTCTTACAGAACATATTCCATTTGTACTTAAAACATCAGCACTTTTTTAGGTGAAATTGTTTTAGAAGAGATTTATAATCCTGTTCAAAGCTTTCACTGTCTCCCTTCTTTAGTTTCTTTTTTCTAGTTGGGTATCTGATTGATGTTGGAGGATAAAAACAAATAATTTGAAAAATGATTTGTATCATTTAATTAAGGTTTATCAGTTTCTTTTATGTAGAAAAGCCACTAGAAAAATCAAATCCCATCCTAATCAATCTTCAGTCGCATTATATATGTACTTGATTAAATAGAAATCATCTGAAATCTGCAAACGTCCTTGACTCTGAATTTATCAGAAAAATCTGATGATAAATCAAGTATGCAGATTTCAGATGCTGAAGGTAGCTGATAAAGGACATTGAAATCAGCAACTTGCTCTTTCAATAACTGGTACTTGTTTTAATAACTGGGTTTCTTGAATGTTTTGATTCTTGATTTGTCACAGAACTGAAGTCTGAAATAGACAAGATCGCTGGTCTATGATATGGGACTCTCAAATCAGAAAAAAGAAATAGAACAATTCACTTTCAGGTTTCAATCAACGTTACATAAGAAACAATGTTACAATCCTGTGGCCGTCCACTTCGACGGCCTGAATTCAAAGAAATCACAGAAGCTGGCGACAATTCTTTTAAGTAAAACAAACATCACCTAATTAACCACCTTACAGTCTAGCCTAATCTCTTGTCCACCACCATTGATACTACTCATCTTGATCATGGACTTCACGAAGGCCTTTTCAAACTCTTTATAGGAGCTTGCAAACTTGGAAACTAGAGTTCTGGTTTTTGAGGTTGTGAGTAGGGCTTGATCCGAAGAGAAAAGACTCTTCCCTTGGAGAAGTAGCTTGTAGTATGCGTTATCAAATACGGTCGTTGATGAATCCAATGTAGCACCTGCATTTTTAACCTTGTTGTGCAAGGGACATACGTTCCTCAAACTCGCTGCAAATAATGGGTTCATTGTTGGGTCGATGTCGAGACTAGAATTGAAGTTGTGGATCCTGTTCTGGAAGGAAGAACAGTGGGAGAATCCAAGACTGTGACCCCCTACATATATGTATTCTGATGATTATACGGTAGTGAATTAATTAAGTGGATTCTTGAAGTTGATTAACTAATATATATACCTGAGAGAGCCACTAGATCTTCCAAGGAAAGTCCTCTCTGAGAGAAGCTTTGCTGTAATTGAGAAATGTTAAAGGTCGGACCTGGCAATTGCCTGGTGTCACTTGCCTTCGAAATTCTTCCATCCTTTCTTCCTTTGGGAACATCCCAACTGGGACCTCCAGACTGGTACGTTCATAAAGCCAAACCAAAATGAGACCATTCTAACAGTTGTAATAAACTAACCAATTGCATTCCGACAAGTATTGGAACTAACCAAGGCTACAGCATCCCTGGCAGCAAGAGCCAAAATGTCAGCACAGGAGACAACGCCAGGACAGATAGCTTCTGCTGCTTTTTTTGCATTGTCAATAACATAAACAGCATGCAATGAAATGTTCGGAGGCCCATCTTTCTCTGCCTTGTTCTTTCCATCCGATTCCAGGAGCACAGAACCATCACAACCCTTAAAAATACATATAAACATGTAAGAACGTTTATGCATGTAAATGTCATGTTCAGGAACTTGGAAACAAAAATGGTGAAATAATTATTTACTCTGATAAAACAGTCATGAAAATGCATCCGAAGCAGTGCAGCTGGAACTGTTTTATCATTCACCATAGCTTTTCTGACAGCACTAGTAACAGCAGACTCAAGCTGAGGACATGTGTAGTCATAGTAGTTTAAGCTGAGAGCACCCACAGGCGAAGTTATGGGAAAGATCACAAGGGCAGCAAGAGCAAGAGCCACTAAGGAAGCTGCCATATTAGTTAGTCTAAACTTCTGAATCAAAATATGCTTATTGAGACTTAATTATCTACAAGAACCCAAGACCTGCATTTATAGAACATGTCAAGGATTGGAGCAGTTAGGGCTATGGATGTGGTTGTTAGAACATTTGGTGATCAAGAATATCAGTGGAGTAGCATTGAAGCATGAATACAAAAAGACAAGCCCATGCATGACTTGGAAAACAATGTTATATAACCATTGGTTTTGACCTTCATACACACACACACACACATGGTGGAACCAACTCGAGATAAGGGAGAGGTTGAATCAGCTGCTTCTTGGACATTATCTAATCCTGATTAAAAATGAAGCAAAGTATGCCATTAGAATGGGACATAGACCCTACAAAAAGCTATAAAAGGAGAATATGTTTGGTAGATGGGGTTGAACTAATAAAGGTTTCCTCCATAATTTAAGTTCCGTGAAGCTTTTTTCAGCTTCCACTTTATGTAGAATGGGAATTTTCTTTTAAGTAAAAATAAGGATCTCAAGTTTATGATATTTTCTTTATTTCATCATTTTTTAAAATTATTTGGTTTATTTATCCTAAAAACACATTAATTATAACATGTCGAAGCTAAAAGAAATGTTAGATAATTAATTTTATTAAATCATAAAAAAATAAAATAGTTTTTTCTTGTTTTAACATAAGTAATATATTCCTATGGAAAGGACAATAAATAAAGAAATGAAGAACAAGGAGACCGGATCTTGTCAGAACTGAAGAAGTACATATACAAGACAAGGTCTGATGTGGCCCAAAGATGAGCAGTTGAGACAGAGTTCTGTGAGAAGTGAGCAGCTTATGTGAAACAGAAAATAAGATAAAGAGGAGTGATGTGTGCAGCATATGTCAGGATGGGCTTGGGAAGGAGGCCTCCCAATTTATACCCATTTGCTACACTGCACTCATCATTTTAAAGAAAGGCCTGTCTTGTTCGGTGGGCACTGATTGCAATTTTGTCTGAAGAGGATGAGAACAAGAACATGGGAACTCACAATTTTATGCAAACATGTTCATTCAGGATGAGGACGTAATTTGGATAATTTTGAATGAGCTTCAATTTAAATTTAATATGTATATATATATAATGTTTGAAGAGTCGGTCCGATTGTGAATTTACAGCATAGGTCCAACATTAATCAGAAACAACACAAGGCATACAGAACATAAGTAAAAATGAGACAACCTTAAAAAACTATTGATTTTACAAGCACAAAGTGTGAAATGAAAAGAAGAAGTAATAACAATAAAAATAATAATAGAAAGCTAATAGCAATCAATTCTATGTATACTGAAGCAGCAATTTCATTGCAACTTCTTATTCTGCAGCAAACTATGAAAACTTCTAACCAGATATTGTGTATCAAGCTCTGTGCTTCCTTGGTTAGAAAGACACAAAACCTTAGTAGAGCAGAAAAGCTATAGAGTTTATGGGTCAGTGAAAGGAAAGTGGCGGGCTGCTCTAGTAAAATTATAAGCACGCCTCTGCCAAATCAAACCCAGAACTCCAAGGCCTCTGATGATTTGATTTTAGAATTGTACTGAGCTTGAGAAAGTCTGTCCGAATGCCCAGTTGGCTGGAACTATGTTTGGGAATAATCTTGTCTCTCCATCAGAAGTTGTGACCCTGAACGATAAAGATTGTCCGTTGAGAAAGCCATTGGACTGCCAATTAGCTCCCCAATTTCTTGACATTGCCATCCATCCTGTTTTTGAGCCTTTAATGGACACAGACTGGATTGATCCAGCTCCTGCTACATTGCTTATCAAAACAAGCTCGAAATAGTCTCTTCCATTAATGGTGAATCTAACCCCACCATGTTTCTTGCATGGAACCCTGCATCGTATAGTTCAATAGTATCAAGTTTGCTCGGAATAATCACAAGGAAAAGAAGAGGAAAGTTGGTACCTTTGGAACAAAACAGGCACGATCCCACCTCTGTAAATACCAATCTTTTCCCAAGCAGGCTGAGCCATATCGAAATGCTGCAGAGGAGGATTGCACCAGCCTCCATTGTTGTTTGGGAGAGCAAAATTAGGTGGGCAGAAATTTGTTGCAGTAATGGTCACAGATCTGCCTTTAATACACCATCTGGGATCAGATTGATAATCACATATGATCTTGTAGCACTGTCCACAGGAAGCTCCATCGTTGAATAAAGCAGTGCTTAAAGCAGCAGTTCTGGTTCCATAGCCAGTTGAGTACAAGTTACCATATCCACAAGCACCTCCTGTAGCCAAATAATCACGTGTATAAAATTGAATACATTAGCTTATTCCTGAAACAGTTAGGAACCCAGAAAAGATGCAAGTGGAATAGCTGCATACCCATAGTTCCTGAAGCATCACTTCCCCCATAAAAAGTAGCATGACCTTTGGTCCACCCAGAAGGCGTAAAGCCATTAACAGCTAAAAAACAGAAGAATTGAAGCAAGATCAGCAAGGAAAGGATCAGCTTTGCCATTTTCACACCAGTGGATGAATAGGAAGACAATGGAGTTTGGAGAAGGGAAGGTGAAGATAGGAGAAGTGTATTTACATTTATTGGCATTTCCAAGAGCAGAAGTGGCTCTATAAATAAAGGAGCAGACTTAAAGCAAGAACCTCACATGTGGATTCTGCAACAAGAAACATGGAACCAACTTTATGTTCATTTTTATATTGAATTATCTTCTGCAAGACTGAAGAAATCTGACCCTCATTCAATTATTCCCACGTTCTCTTATCCTGGAATATAGCAATCTGAATTGTCCACATGGTGATCCTGCCGTGAAAACTTGAAAAACTCAGTCACAAGCTCAATTAGGCAATCACTACTTGTTTTTTGGCTTTTCTTTTAATGTGTTGGGTGCTGCCATTTGAAGATAAAAGCTCTATTCACTTGTCTTTCTGCTACCGAACATTGGCTTAGATCATATCATGCTTCTTCACATGGCTTTGCTTTGACCCATTGGATGCAATCCTATTATATTTATGTTTTCTCATGCACATGACCCTTTTTTTTATTATAATTTGGCGGTGATGGGTTCTTGTCAACTTATCTTATGATCTGAAAACAGAAGGTTTCTTCTGTCCCATCTAGATACCCACCGTTGATTTGGTGTAGTTACTTCCATCCAACGGACCCATCACAATATTTCTGACTATAATCACAATTAGACAAGTGGGTATGGAGGGATCATAGCATGTGCGAAGCCAACCTTGTGTCTGAATTTTAGAGGAATTTGGAAATTGAAAGCTTGTAAAGGATTAGGGTGTAAATCTGAGATCACGTCATATCAATAAGAGACATACACATCGGAAATTGAAAGCTTGCCATGTGATTATGTGCTGTTCTTACAAAACCATTAGTGTAGTGTAATGTCGTGAGTAGATTGGGAGAGTTTGATAGATCTATTATCATTTTCACATTTTTCTTTTTACATATAAAAATTATATAATTGAATTAGAGGTGGCAATCCATGGATTATTTATACGTTAAATCCTATTAACTTAGATTGTGATGGGTATAATTACATCTGCATTTCAATATATATATTTATTTATTTATTTCCGAATAAAATTAAAATATATCCATATCAAATTAAAATATTTTGCAATTAAAACTTACCCTATATTTTCTGCATTCAAATAATTTTCTCCTTAAATTTGAAGTAATCTAAGATGTATTAACGAATAAAGCCATGAAAAAGATAATCTCTAGAATACTCGCAGATATAATTTAATTGTAAGTACGTATAATTAAATTTTGAGAGATATTAATTTCATATTCTACTCTCAATTTAATTTTGAAAAAAAAAATAATAATAATAATAAATAAGGAATTGGGCAATCATATGTATCATTAAGTTTCACATTAATGGCATTTAGAGGAGGTTGATCATCAAGTCAAAAACATAAACATAGCCATTGGTGGTTGTTAAGTTCTTGCATGTTGTGTTAGGGAAATGTGCTTTATCTGTAATGGATTCAAATCATAGTATAATATGATTTCGTGATACTCTTGACCCTTTCTAAGAGCCCACTCAACGCAATTTTTTCTCGGCAATCATAGCATAGGAATTGTAGCATGCATAGGAAAATTGCACCTGGAAGCCACATTCCTCTTTAATGTTTAAATTTATTTGGAATCTTATGCATGATCTACGGAGGACGATAGGCTAGATATTGATTCCCATTGTTTGATGACACTAAATCAAATCAAGAAACAACTTCAGCATCATAAAATCAAACTGAAAAATAAAAGAATACACTGCTCAAATAAATAAAATAAAATAAAGTAACAGTGTAGTTGTGTTGAGCAGCACACCTACAGCTACAAGCCCAAAGCGACCAAGTTACACATGAATATGCCCTACAGTTAAGAACTCCTAATTCAAACAAAGGCAGAATTTGGAGAAGGGATTAATAATAATATAATATGATAATGGATAGTAACAAGATTGCATTCAAAGGCAAGCCCGACAAGAATCTCATGCAGCCACCTGGATCGGACCATTTGATGATCTTATTCCACGGCCCCTTCCACGTCGTCCCCTTCCTCGGCCGCGCCCTACAACATAACACATCACCTCAGAACACCACATCTACAGTTCCACATAATTGGCAAAATTGTGGTTTTTGGAGGAATCTAAAGGCAGGAGTCCCATCTTCAAATTCCAACTACAAAAAGGACTGCCACCCCTCTCCTTCATAAAAAATTCTACATAGTTGCAAGCATCATTATTTTGAGTCTTATGCAAACAATTATTGCAATCAAATAAGTCACATGAGGAATCAGAAGTAGAAAAAGAGTTGATTATAACAGTTGACTAGACGTGTCACCTGCCATTCTTACACCGCTGGCATGACGGTTGCAAAAGTTAAAACTCTTTTTAGAAGATCATATTGGTGAAGGAAAATTTTGTTTAGGTTAAACCATGTCTGGATACGGGGAAAATAAAGAAGGAAAAGAACTTCATATTCCATTCAATTTTTGTTTGGATAAAAGAAAATAAGAGGAACGGAAAATATTGAAAGGAAAATAAATTTTGTAATCCACTTCAATTTCTCCAACTTTGAGGGAAAGTGGAAAGTTTTAAAATTACAAATATATCCCTATATGCTCTTTCGTAATATGTAGGGTTGAACTAGCGAACTTATATTTGAAAAACAAACTCTCTTTTCAATATTTTCCTCTCAATATCCAAACAAACCAACAGAAGTTTATTTTCTTCCCTAATCATTACGTTATCCCCTCCTTATTTTCCTTCCTCCCATCAAAACATACAGTTAAAAGTCTGAATTTATTGAATGACATTACAAGAAAATCCAATAATGTAGCATAATAGCAGTGTAATGATGAATTGTGGACTCTAGGCATGATCTGGAATCAATCCCACAAGCACCTAAAAAAACATAAAATGAAATATCAATTGGGAGGGAAATACCTCGGTATTGAGCAGGTGCATCATAATTGTAGCCTCCATCTTGCTGCATGTAAGTATGATGTCCATTATATCCTCCTCTCACACTGCCACGGGAACTAAATCCTCTTCCTCTACCCCTACCCCTACCCCTACCCCTACTAGGTTCCCTGTTGCGATCCCAATCACCATCTTCATATTCGGCAACATATCCATATCCTGAAGTAAGAATAGAACTATTATATAATGAAAAATCAATAATGAGAAGTAACTATACTACCTTGCTTTTTTCGCTTCCACCAACTCAAATTTCAAATTAGCAAACAAAGCATTTCTTTGACTAATTTTACAATGCAAAACTCCCAGTTCTATAAATCAATAACTAATGAAGATCTTACTTCAGAAAAATGAAAAAAAGGAACCAAGTTAGCGAGAATTAAATCAACACACCAACCAATCACGCAGGGCACCCCTGGTCCAGCCATTTTTTTTTTCTTTCACATTTCTTTCTGTTTGTAAATTGTAATTATCCTGTTTTGTAATTGCCTTGGACGACAGTGTGTTTGACTTGAGGGTGGAATTGACTTGTTGAATTGAAAGTTGATTTGGGTGCAATTGCGTTCTCTGTGTTTGTAATTGAGTTGCAGATTTGATTTGGCGGAGTAATTTATTTGGGAGTGGAAGGGAAACAGGGAAGACAGAAAGTTGGGGAAGGTATGAAGGGCTGGAAAAGCAGAGTTTTGACAAAAATGACTTCGATTTTGAAGTTCTATACTGGACCAGATTGATTCGGTTCTTCTTTAGTTTTCTTTCAATTTCAGATGTCACTTTTGATGTAATTGGTTTTTTTTCTAGTTTAGTTTGGTTTGGAACTGAACCGACAAATGCTCTCACTTGCCAATCATAAATTAAATGAAAAGAAAAAAATATACATATCAAAACTCAAGTAGACATACCTCTACCCCTAGCCCTCCCTCTACCACCACCACGACCCCTACTTCGGCCATTTGGTGAGCCCTCTGCAGCACAAACTCAATTATAAGCAAATTCAAATTTTGGATAATTGAGAATGTGTACATCATAAACAAGCATAACCTCCTTCATAATCAAATTCTGCTGATCCCTTCACTAGTTCTGCAGGTAAAGGAGGCTGGTACCTGAAAAAGGGTAGTGTTCATGAGTGATAACAAAATTTAGAGTTGACACTAATCTGACATCAAAATGCATTAATTTACCAGCTCCCATATAAATGTCACAAACAATAATTTCACGAGTCATGACATCTTAGATCCAAATATATTACTAAAGAATATGAAACTCAGTATGTGTAGCATAAGGTCTCCTAAACCAGTAAAGAATATCTCGGGGAACTTAGAATCAACGTTCACTTGCTATAACATCTGCAGATAGCACAACCTCTAAAATATCAACATCAGAATTCAAATCCAAAAATTCAAGCCATCCTAATTATGCTATCGCATGGTTTCTTCAAAAAGGGTGTAATATGAAAGAATTTAAAGGTCAAAACAAACTAGTTTATTAATACTGTAAAACTCACCCAGCAGCTGATTTATTCAGTTCCTTCTTGGAAAGGGTAATTGTAACCATTGAAACATGCCTTGTGGTTTCCAAACTGCATTGGTAAGAACAAGGATCGTCATCAGAATTGTAGTAACAGAAGGCACATGTGCAAAAATTTTAAAAATTAAAAAAGAATAGTAGGCATTGAAATTTTCTTTTCCAAACTACTCTTACGGAAGTAGGCCCTCCTCAAGGGGTTCCCATGTATCAGTTATGTCTGTGGATCCAATTACTGTAATCTGATGGAGGCAAACAATTCTTCTCTGCATTACAAGTAGAGAATTGCATACTGTCATTAACGATTGAATAGCAGAAGCCCAGTAATGAACTTCTAGTAACTTAGTGTGCCAAGCAGAAAAGAACCTTGATTAACTCCACTATAGTCACAGTTTTATTGATGGCTCTTCCCATTGCTTTGAGTACAATCTCATTTGACCCTTTTTCCTGAGAAGTTAGGCATAAGAGAACAAGCATGACCAAAGAATCAATGCATGTGAAACTATTAAACCAACGCAAAGTACCAGAAATAGTATAGTAGTTTCGACCTACTGCTCTATGAACTTGCACAATAGGCAACGGTTCTTCCTCTAAAACATGTCAGTTCAATTAATTAAACGAACATCATTACATTCAACAGCCACAAAAGGCCCCACATCCAGAAAACGACCGTTTCAGCATCTATTTTAGGGATAACAAGATTAGAAAGCTCCAATAGCAGCTTCAAGACATCCCAGTTTTAGCTTTAAAATTCCAAGAGCTCTTTTAATTGCAGCATTTGAAACCACTGGCGTCATTTATACACACAACAAAATATTATTACTTCCCGAGACAACAAACAGTTACCAATATCAATTAACGTCTAAATGTAAGCAAAGAATCAAAACTACAAAATAGAACAAAAAATACCAAAAAAAATAACACAAAAAGCCGAAAAAGAGGAGTCAAAAGTACATACTTGAAGCAGACTCATGGCATAAGAGATATAACTGCGCATCCTTCCTTGACTAGTAATGCGAATCTCATTCTCTTCAATTGGTGTATCTGCTTTCGGCTTCTCCACTCTCTGGTACCGATCCATCTACAGTGAAAATTTCCCGAACAAGTGATACAAAAACTAAAACAAAAGCAAGCTTAAAGAAGAAACCAAATAAAACGAAACAAATTCAACATTGAACAAGATTTAAGTGAGGAATCAGAGCTAGGGTTTGGGGAAGCTAAATGAGCTATAGTGCTATACCTTGAAGATTCAGAAATGAGTTTGCTCGGCCGAGAAAGAGCCCTCTTCAACGGCTTCGTTTTTTCTTTTACGCCCTAAACCGATTGATTGACTCGTATTTTCTTAACTAGTTCTTGTTATCCGGTTCAAACCGGTTTCTTCACCCAAACCGTGCCTGGTTCGGCTTTGACTTTACCGATTGCCACGTTTTAAATACCTCATTAATAGCTCTCTTATGCTTTGTTTGGATGGCGGCTGAGCAGAAAGTACAGTAAATTAATCTTATTTTAGTGACACGTGATTCTTAATTTTATTAAATATTTTTATCTTGTTTATATTAATAAAAACTAAATGAATTCAATTAAATTCTTAATAACTTTTTTATTCTAAACAAATTAAATTAAATTAAATACTTTCCCTTTAATTAACATATTTATGACCAAACACATTTAAATCTCAAAATTGAATTAAACAGAACCAAATTAAAACCCGATCGATTCTAACTCGAAATCGAGCCGACTTTTGGCCGGTCCTCACACTGCAGGGCTTAATTGAAGGTAAGAATTACTCTAATTGAAGACTTAGATTTTCATCCTTCCATCACCAACATGAACATGATAGCAGAAAACACTACTATTATACAAGAGTTCAACACAAGAATCATGAACCAATTCACTTAGCCAAATTCTCCATGATGTTCATATATGATGAATTCGTACGTATTCATATACATTATCCTTCATGGTCAAATTTTATTGCATTTAACACATATTCAACATCAGTAGTACACTGCTGTTTCTTCTGATGATATATATTGCATTGAGCTATTCACAGTGATAAATGTGAAGGCAACCTTTCACTGCCCTTCTTTGCTTTAATTAGTGGATCAATGATCCTTCTCCAGCTATTATAATCTAAGGCTGAGCCAGAATCAGGCAATGCGAATCCATTGACGTAGAAAGTAGGCGTGCCGAATACTCCTCTTGAAGTACTATACTGTATCACAAACACAGATATTGAACATCAATGGTGTGCTAAGAAGTTGAAAGGGAAATAGGGTATGATAAGTTGATAACTGGACTGTGTGTAGCTTCCAAAGTTGGTGAAAAGAAATTGGTGTACCCCAACAAAGGAACAAAAGTATGATAAGTTATTGCCTTGCTCACAAGATTGATATCAACATTCAACGATTCACATTGATATTACAAGCAGCAGGAAAGAAAAGAAAAAATTTCAGGTGAATGCCAACATCCCACCTTATAAATTTAGTTGAAACTCATCTTACCTTGAAGGAAACCCTTGTTTTAAGATCAGTTTTTCTGTCCTTAAAGCCAGATTCAATTGCATCATAATACGAGTTCCCGACTGCTGCAGCTGCAAATTTCACTATTTCTTTTACAACAGCAGCTCTTGATAAGTTGTGTGTTTTGGCATTATAGAACCTCTCCTGATATTAGCACAGGAATAGTTAGTCCATATGGCAAAATTCACCTGATTGACACTAAAAGAAAGCTCCCCTAATTAAAACTGACAACTAGACGGTAAGATAGGTGCTGTAGATATATCAAGGGCTAATGCAACCGTAGCACACAACAAATTTTAATAGAGCAGCAGTAAAACAAAATCAAACCACAACATGTACAGACAAACAGAATCTGAAAAGTAACAAACGTTAAAGCCTTTCACCACAAAAAATATATGTTTTAATGAAAAAGAACGACGCACGTGTTAATATCTTCGGTACTCTACATGTTAGTTTTCAAGAATATTTCAATTAAGCATATTATATAAGGGACTGAGAGCTGGCATGGCCCATAGCAGTAGAATCAATGACTAAAATGTTCAGCTTGGTATACAACAGCTAATTTCCCCCTTCTTTAGATAACAATCAGAATTATTCTTCCATAACTTGAGACATAGACCACTAATTTTGAGATTGATGCTCATACAAACTTGAGATATAAACCACTAATTTTGAGATTCTAACATGATGCTCATACAAACTTTGAGACATAGACCATTAATTTTCATATTCTAACCTGATGCTCGTAGAACCGCTCCAACAACGGGAACGTAGAAGAAGTGTTCAGCAGATTTGCAATATGCAAAGCACGAGAAGCAACAAAAGCATTGTCATGGTATCTGCACTTTCAAGAAGGAACTTCATCAAATCAATTCAAGAAATCAGCATATGTTTAAAAGGGGTATAAAATAGATTTAGATTGGAGTTCCAAATAGTAGTGAATGAGACCACTGCATAGATTTAACCTGCAAAATTAGAGACTCCATTGCCCTCTGTGGGATGGTACAGATTAAGAACAGTCTTAAGAAATCATGACCACTTTTCAAATGTCAAAAGCTAGCAGTATCTTACAAGAATATTTAACCTTTTATTGAGTGCTTAACAGTGGAATCCATCTTTGCCCAAGTCTATACTACTACAGTATTGAAATAACAAGGAAATAGCAAAAAGATTGTTTAAGCATCAGTTTCTAATTGCATCTCAGCTCCATACATTCAAAAAGTAATAATAACAAAAGGAACCCAATTGAGAGCATAAGAATAGCGTTTCCGATCAATCATAATTAATCCCTTGCTATCAATTCCCACTTCCCTCATCTCTCTAAATCGCAAATCGCGACTTGGGTATATCTTTTTTTATTCAAAACTAAATAAATATGCACAAAGAAACAAAAAAAAATCTCTAATTCAGATGGAAATAAATACTTAACGGCAATGGAAGGAGATGAACAACGAGGGAAGTGCGAGAGCCATAGTGATGGAGGGCCTGTTTGAGAGGAGGCCATGAGTCTCTACTATCGGGGCAGACAGGATCATAGAAAGCTTCAATCAAGATTGAATCTGCGTCACCTGGGCGATTCTCGTAGATGAACCCATCGTACCTTGCAGGTGGCAGTGTCTGGGCATGTAAGGTCCATGTATACACACAAACAAGACAGAAGAACAATATCAGAGCGGCGAATTGTAACCTCGGCATCCTCTGTTCCTCTTATTCTCCTTCTCTGCTTCAGTCAAACTCAAATCCTCGGGTTGTAGCTTTGATTACTGGACGAGTGACACAGAAGAAGTCGTACT
>CAOGCB010539352.1:0-20748 GCA_948266635.1 Cnidoscolus chayamansa | reverse complement strand
AATAGGAAAGAGACACGTGCAGTGCATCCTTTTGCATTTGTGCTTTATGGTTGGGGAGGCGTAAACAAAGGTAGCTTTTGAATTGAATATTCATTAAAACTATAGAACTTATTTGTTATAAAATAATTTAATGTTATTAATAGGTTCATTTATTATTATTATTATTTTATAATGTCTTAAACTCATAACATATACTCAATTTTTAATTAATTAAATAAATAAATATTTACATAATTATAGTAATTCAATTTTTATTTTACTTTATTGATTAAATTTTATTATAATTATCAATAACAAATTTTAATGATTTTTTTTTCATGAAAAGGATATTAAAAATTAGGAAAAGAAGAAATAGACATTAGCAATTTAGAAAAGGTACCCATTGATTTAATTTAGAAAATAAGAAAAAGGATTATTATATATATCATTTTTGTATTTTTGGCTTTTGGAGCTGTTCAGTCTTCTCTGTCTTGTATTGCCTTTTATTTTCGGTTTCGCGACGGCCTATCTTGTCCTTTACCATTCTATCCCTCTCTTCTACATCTGCAATTTAGGGTTTTCCCGAATTGAAATGTGTAGGCGTAATGGATTTCTCTGAAGCATCCAGTTTTGTCATAGATACAGCTGATAGAAACCCGAAATTAGGTTTCCAGTCTTCTCTGCCCTCTTTTAATGCTGATCCGGATTCTGATAAGACTTTGGAACTGCGCAAAGAGCTAGAGAGGAAGCAGCTTTATTTCAAAGAGGGCGGGGTAGAGGATGAGGAGGCTGCACCTGATAAGGTGGTGGTGGAGAAAGTATGTGAAGAACTAAAGAAGCACCTTCATTTTATAGAGAATCAGGAGGACAAACATTCGATTGAATGGAACCAAGATGAGGACTTTAACAGTGGAGACAGCAATGATGTAGACCAAGAACACAACAAGTCCGATAAAGAGGATAATGGTAATGATGATGAGAAGCTAGATGATGAAGTGGATGAGAAGGGTGAGAGAAGCAATGCTAACAGAAGGCATCAATATCCTGTGAGAAGTGAAGCTGAAGATTGTTCATTTTATATGAAAACTGGGACTTGCAAATTTGGATCAAATTGCAAGTTCAATCACCCTTTAAGAAGGAAAAACCAGGTAACATCTATGCATCCTGTATTTGTGTGTCTACATCTAACATGAGGGTCAGACGTCGTACTTTTAAACAACGGCTTTTTTTTTTTGTATGCTTGTTGCATCTTGTTAAAGGTAGATGTGAGAATTTATTTTTCTTTTAATGGGAGATTTTTTTTTTATTGGTGTCTTGTGAGGGGATAGTCGGTTTGGAAGAAATATAATTATAAAAGAGAGGCTTTTTGTGTTTTTCAAATGTTAATAGTGGCTTGTGCTGTTATTAGCAGAATATCAGTTGCCTTTATTTGTGTTGATGGAAATTGGAAAGTAATTATAGGGTTTACATTTTACATTGGCACGACAGTGTATCAAGTGAAGGAAATTGCTTTGTTAAGCATCTGGCAATTTTTGATTGTCTAATGTTGTAAAATCCATTTTAAGATCATACAGCTCAATATATCAACTTTTAAGTTGTGGTCTGAAATTTTGCAAGGCTACCAAGGAGAAGGTGAAGGAAAGAGAGGAAGCAACAGAGAAGCCAAGCCAAACAGAATGCAAGGTTATCTAATATATATTTTTACTTTATTCTGAATTAAGAAAAATTGCGATTTGAAAGTTCATTTTAATTTTAGTCCCTTCTTAGTTTTATTTTTGCTATTTTATAGTTCTGTTTGCTATTTGGTTATGCCACAAAGTAAATTGTCATTGGTTCTATAGTGATTGATCTGGATGTGAATGAGTCGAATTACTTATCCCTCGGTCTATTAGTGAACTATCTCTCCTTGCTGTTTTTAAAAGGATCTGTGTGTCGAGTGACTTGCAATATGACAGAAAAATCCTCCTCAATGCATGTCATACTATATCACTTTTGAGGATAAGATTTCTATTTAATAGCATGTTGAGTTTCTCAACTACCATTCTTGTTCAGTTTGCTTTGCACAAGCATGTTTTAAACCAATGTGGTTTGGGCAGGGATACTTTGATGTTAATTTGCATTGCAGGACTCAAGTTTGGTAACATGACAAATTTTGTGCAACTGATTTATTAGTTTATTAATCAAGTTGTTTCAGGGGTGCTTTTATCTTTTTGTTCATTGAAGAGTAAATATCTAACAAATCGGTATTATGGCATGTTCATGTTCTTAGCTTTATGCATGGCTAGTGAATAACAGTTTCTGCTCTTGTATCAATTTTCTCGAGTTTGTTGCAGTATTACATGAGGGCAGGTGGTTGTAAGTATGGAAAAGCTTGTAGATACAATCACTCAAGAGCAAAGACTCCAGCTCTCCCTGCAAAAACAGCAGTATTCCCAGTTTTAGAATTGAACTTTTTGGGTTTGCCAATCCGACCGGTATCTCATCTATTTATGTAAAAAAATATTTTGTATGCATTTGCAAATTCTTGCGAGGACTTGTCTTTGCTTTAACATTGCATACTTGGAAGTATTAACATATTTCATTAATCATAGGGAGAGAAAGAGTGCCCGTATTATATGCGTAATGGCTCGTGCAAGTATGGAGCGAACTGCCACTTTAATCATCCAGATCCTACTGCTGTAGGAGGAAGTGACCCTCCTTCAGGATTCAGTAATGGTGGGGCTGCTGCCCTGCAGAGTTCTTCACAATCAAGTGTAGCATCATGGTCTTCACCAAGAGGACTAAATGAGGCTCCCTTCATGCCGATCATGTTTTCACCAACTCAAGGGGTTACTTCACAAAGTCCTGAATGGAATGGATATCAGGTGCATTATCATTCTCTGCATTGAAGTGTTCCCTGGTTTTGTTGTCTAAAACTATTAACATTTAATTGGTCCTTATTTGTTAATGTTTTATTGATTCTTGAGTTTTATTTTGGTATTTAAGATGTTTAATATGACTTTCTCTCTTTCAAGTATATTGGCTTTTATCGACATGTAAATGAAGCTGTCTAAATTATGTGATTTTTTTTTCTCTAAATTGAACTTAAAATAGATGACATTGAATGGTGAATGCCAGTAGGCGAAGGAGAATGTATAAGATATGATAAAATAAACCTATAGTGGTGTAACATATGATAAAAATCATAGAAGAAGAATCCCTTAAACTTACTCTGCTCAACTCTATTTCTAAGTATCAAAGTATTTTTCAGTTCTTCTGAAGTAGACACGTAGTTAGTGGAACGTGTTTTGGTGTTCCTACCTTATTCTGTATAAAAAACTGATCTAATGTCTCTAAATCCTTAGGACTTTAATGTGCTTATGCATGCAGGGTCAATTTTATTGTAATAATTCATTCTGATATCTTTATATGTTATGATTTCTGAAAGAAATCTATTAATTACTCAGGCTCACACTTGTCTTTGAGAAAAAACAACCCCCCCACCCCCACTGTGGTGGAGCCAAGAATGCCTGTAGGTTCAAAACGAAGATACTAATTAATGAAAAAGATTGAGATAAAATACTTTTCCCTTCAGGTAAATAAAAAAAATTTAAACAAAATCTGAACTGACTAAAGTGAATAAAATAAAAAAATAATAGATCTAACTAAATTTTTGCAGGATGACTTGGATGTTTTTTCTTTATTGTCCATTGTACAAGGAATAGAAGAATATATTTGTATAATAATTTATTAGATTGTTTTTATTAATAATTTGATATTTTAGTAATTAGTTTATCTAAATTTATTTTATTCTTCATATCCGCAGTTTTGGGAACTTACCAAGTTAAAAATATGGGAAAAGTTAGAGATTTTATTTAAAAAAAATATCAATTAGATTGAAAACCAACGGTCTAATGGAGAAAATCATCCTAAATGGCTTCCTTTTCCAATTTTGATTTTGATTTTGATTTATCTACTTTTGAGAAAAAGAAATTGAGTGGGGTATTTTTTTTGTATTACTAAATTTTGGTGGGTCATTATGAATTTTGCAGTGGACTCTAATGTATATTTGTTCAACCATGTCTCTTTTGAATTTCATATGAAACCAGAGGGGTCAATTAACCCACTTTATACAAGGTAACATGTTCCTGAAAGAGGCTTCAGTTCTTTTGGTTTAGTCCCACTCTAATTTGTGTCATTAACTTTGTCTGGAGTTTCTTGTGCATAGAGAACACTGACATAAGTTGTTAACCTTGCATCAAGTGAAATATAATGATAATTGATAAATCAATTATCTGTATGGTTAACAAAGAACAAAGTTTATTCAGATTTGAATGAAACAATTGAAAAACTGAATTGGTAAACGTAATGAGAACCAAACCAAAGTGGGGTTTCAACAAACCGAATTGAGCAAAGAAATCTCAGTTTGGGATTACAAACAGAATTACATCCAGAATTAACAAAAAACATAAATAGCTAAATCAACACAATCAGAGGAATGCACAACAAGCATGGTTTTAAATAAAGGCTGTTATGTTACGTAAAAGCCATTATTTATAGGTTTTTGAGGGGGTCATTGCCGTTACCTGTTATTTAAAACATCTTGTGAATTATATGGGTAACAGCTGTTATCACCATTACGTAACGGTGATGGCCGTTACCCCCAATAATGCATTTGCTAAAAGTGACAATTTTCTAACTTTTTGTTCCATTCTAAACGTTTTATCTATCCAAAGTAATTATGTTTATTATACTCTCACAAAATTTTACTTAAATTTCTCCTTCTAATTCTTCAAATATCTCCCTAATGATCATCATAAATATATATTCCATACTTTGTTCTTTTAAAAGGGGAGTCTTTTTTATGTTTTTAGAATAACTTTTCATTATTTGTTGTTTTTGTTAAAATACACTGTTAATTATAGAGTAACATTAAATAAAATTTAAAGTTCATTAACATTTGCTAATGCCAAGTATAATTCTAGACTTGGGAAAAGTAAATTTAGTAATAAGTTTAAAAATCTTTAGTCAATAATAAGTTTAAAACTCTTACATCAATAATAAGTCTAAAACTCTTAAATCAATAATAATTTTAAAAATCCTAAATCAATAGTAAGTTCAAAACTTAACTGTATATTTAACACGTGTCTTAGTTACTGTACTGCATACATGGTGGTGATATGATTAGTTATTTACGATCTATATAATTATTTTGGAAATAAATTAATTAATGCTAATGATGTTTAGAATGATAAATTTAATGTATTTATTTATGCTTATTATGTAGTTGTGTATCTTACTTCTACTCATATCTATCAAAATCTACTTATTTCATAAACTTCACAATTTTCTTTTTACAAAATTTGTGTAGCACTTGGCCATTACTGTTATGTTTCTGTTGCTCATGACTCTGACTGTGACCGCGATCACGAATGTGGCCGTGACCGCGATTTAAAACCATGATAGAAATGCATAGAAGCAACAAATCACAAGTACACAAATTCAACATGAGGTAATATTTGTGAAATTTTATACCTTCTCCCAGCAAGCAGAAATGTTACTTCTCTAGCTGTGGATTACTATTGGCATCACTGGCATGGCAATAATATTTGCAGTGGCAACAGTTGCTTAAAATACACTGTTAATTATAGAATAACATTAAATAAAATTTAAAGTTCATTAACATTTGCTAATGCTAAGTATAATTCTAGACTTGGGAAAAGTAAATTTAGTAACAAGTTTAAAACTCTTCAATCAATAATAAGTTCAAAAGTCTTACATCAATAATAAGTTTAAAACTCTTAAATCAATAATAATTTTAAAACTCCTAAATCAATAGTAAGTTCAAAACTTAACTGTATATTTAACATAGGTCTTAGTTACTGTACTGCATACATGGTGGTGATATGATTAGTTATTTACAATCTATATAGTTATTTTGGAAATAAATTAATTAATGCTAATGATGTTTAGAATGATAGATTTAATGTATTTATTTATGCTTATTATGTAGTTGTGTATCTTCTACTCATATCTATCAAAATCTACTTATTTCATAAACTTTACAATTTTCTTTTTACAAAATTTGTGTAGCACTTGGCCATTACTGTTATGTTTCTGTTGCTCATGACTGTGACTGCGACCGCGACCACGAATGTGGCCGTGGCCGTGGCCGTGACTGTGATTTAAAACCATGATAGAAATGCATAGAAGCAACAAATCACAAGTACACAAATTCAACATGAGGTAATATTTGTGAAATTTTTCATACCTTCTCCCAGCAAGCAGAAATGTTACTTCTCTAGCTGTGGATTGCTATTGGCATCACTGGCGTGGCAATAATATTTGCAGTGGCAACAGTTGCAAGATAGAGAATGAGAAGCACAGAGCAAAGAGAAAACGTGAAAGTAGAAATGCACTCTGAAGGAGTTGAGAAATGAGAAGCACTGAGCTTTGAAAGAGAAGTAGAAACTAGAAATGCAAAAATGGGCAATGACTCAAGGGTGCAGAGACGCAGAGGAGTTGCAGACGACATGCACAGATAGGAGAGAAAAAAGGTTTACTAGGTTTTGGTGTTAGGAGTTTTGAAATTTTGAAATGGAAATGCACTGGACAAGTATGAAGTTGGGCTTGGGACCCTGGCTGGGAAAAGGGGCCAAACAACAACCCCCAAAATGCAAAGTGGCAGCCCCTAAAAAAAAGAAGAGAAAAAAATCGGTCAGTTTGGTTTTTTTTGTTGGCAAAAATAACCAAATTGAACTGACAACTAAAGTTTCTAGAAAATACTAGCCAAATCTTTTGAGCCAAAAACCAAATTAAAACGGGTTATTCATTTTTCAGATCTAATTCATTTCTGCTCAGCCTACAGCCAATTTCAAGTTCTTCTTTGTACCTGTATTTTCTTTTGATGTAGCATTTTAACTTTAGGCCTAAGTTTTTAGAGCTTACAAAAATTTATTTCTAAACTTACTTTCTTACCGATGATAAATCTTTTTTGGTTTGTTAAGGCTCCTATATATTCACAGGAGAGAAGTATACATCCAGCTTCAGCTTATGTCATGAGCAGTCCAGCTACAGATACCAATATCTATGCACATCAGCAGCAGATGTCGTTTGATGAATTTCCAGAACGACCTGGTCAACAAGAGTGCAGTTATTATTTGAAAACTGGGGACTGTAAATTCAAGTCTAACTGCAAATATCATCATCCAAAGAATCAGTTCCCAAAGTCATCTCCTTGTACACTAAGTGACAAGGGCCTGCCGTTGAGACCTGTAAGTTTATTCTTCTTCATGGACTGCTTCTTATGAAGGATAATAGGCTCAGGAAATAATTTTAGAATTCATTTATGGGAAAAAATGGATTAACATTCTGTCAACTCATAGTCCATTATTTTCCAAAGTAACTCTGGAGACTTTATTTGGCCTATTTATTGGATGTGGCAGTAATGTCAGAAATGACGTGCTCCTATACAAGTGCTCGCCTCATACACACACACACACACACACACACTTTGAGGCTTCACTTGCTCTTGGAGAAGGTTGTTTTATCAGATACAGGGTTAAGCATCTCTTTAGCTATATTTTAGTAGAAATTGAACTTATTCCAGTGTATAGAATTTATCTGCTAGCATTTTCCAAGCAAATAAACGTTACTGAATTATAGCCTCCAGGAGATACGTATTCATTTCTGATGTACCTGTCTCAGTCAGTACAAGAGTGCATGCCATTCACTTGGGATACTCCTTTAGTCCTTTTTAGCAGTTTTAGCCATATGAACTGAACTGGATTTAGCTCATGATGATTATTTCCGTGATTTTGTTTTTGGTCTATGAAATCCAGGGTCAGCACGTCTGTTCGTACTACAGCCGGTATGGTATTTGCAAGTTTGGGCCTGGTTGTAAATTTGACCATCCAATACATCCAGCTTCAGTGATAGGGTCTGCTGAAGAGCAGACGCAGAACTGTGTGGCTAAGGAAGAGTCTAGGATGTCTGAAACTGGAAGCGAAAGTGACACTGCTGTTCAGCAGGCTGTGTTGCATCAATGGATCTAGCTTTTTAGGATCAGCAATACAGAGAATTTATAATTTTATCTGTGAAAGTGGATCGTTTATTTAACCTTCACCCTTGTTCATTCTCAAAAAGGTTCATCTGCCACCGGCTTTTGAAACTGTGGCATTCCATATTTATGATGTGTTGTGTTACTGCAACCAAAATGAAATCGGGATATGTAAATTCTATATTTTATGTTGTTCACCAGCTTTGCTTGTATCTTTAAGTTGCCATCTACCGTCAGATGCACAAGGTACTTCAGGAAAAGGAGGAACGGGATTCTAAGAAAGCTTTGCCTGAGATGATGAAGACAATCAGGACTAGGTGATGGATATGGGATGCGACGAGGAAGGGGTGGGATGGTTAGACGATGGATAAAGAAACGAAATGAAAAGTAACATTGGGAACAACAAAAGGGCAAAAACTGGGAAAGCTTGCTTTTATACAAGGGCTAAGTCTCAGTTTCTTGAATGGAAGATAATTGGAATCGACTCGGTTGAACTGATTGAATTAAATGAAAGAATTAATATTTTTTAAAATTGTAAGCTGAAACTTATATTACATTCGATCTCATTGAAACTGTAATGTTCTTGAATAATTAAATACTCAATAAAATGTAAAATTACTCAAAAGTGGTGTGGGGGAGGAGGAAATATAATAATGGTTTTTACTTGATGGGTTTATGTAATGGGCAGTGGTAGCAAGAGAAATATCAACACTTTCTGAGGCATTGATTTTCTTAAAATCTCATCCTCAAAATTCACATCGCCTAAAAATAAGCTACGCTGGGTTCCGAGTAGGTTCTTTCCAACCAGCCAGGCAGCCAGTTGCTGCTGGACTAGATAACTCTGATTATTCAGAATATTTCAATCTAAGAAATTAAATGCCAGATTGAGAATATAGTAATACTCGGGTTATCTTTTCGATGAATATAATAGTATCGTGTTCTTTCTCAGTGCCAACAAGAGAAACCAATGGTTATCTCTATGAAAAAACAGATCCTATATAATTTTTATGTCCACTTCTCTCTCTTAAACATGATATCAAAAGCATAAGAAACATAAAAATGCTTAAAGTAACTTCATGAGGGAGACAAAGGTTATAATCACAAAGAAACTCGATGCTCCGCTAGGACGCCAGGCACGTTCACTTGGAGGAACCCCATACATCCCCACAATAAATTACTTCACAGGCCCTTTCTGGCGTCCAATAAATTACGGTTCAACCACAGCAAAGCCATTTCCGCTGCATGAAGAATAAAAGCTCTAAGAGATCATAAAGAGACAAGATACAGCACAGAAGGGGAAAAATACAATAATAATACTATTACTTAGTAATGTTGTGTGCACTTATAGTTTTAACGAGTCATTTTAATTTTATCAATTTTGATCATTTGGTTTTAGGGTAACAGGTTTAACAAAAACAAAATTTGGGGAAAAAAGAAAAAAATTGTTGAATCAAATAAAAATAAATTTACATAGTGTTTTGTTTTTATTTCTCTCCCTCCTCTGTTCCCTCCCTCCCACTCCCAGGGAGGAACCCTTCACCATTCTCTCCTCTTCAAAGTACCCTCCCAATCATCATAAATTACACTCCTTCCTCTCGAGACCAAGTCTTGCATGATACGTACTCAATGGGTCAACACAATCTCACAAATAGCAAAAAAATCTAATGTTCTCTCTATCATGATTATTCCTAAAATACATCCAGAAATTGGTTTTTTTCAGTTGGAGGAAATTAGTTTTGGCCTTATCCCAAGATCCAGCGCCTATTTGTGATCTACAAACTCGTCATTTGATGAAAAGAGAGAGAAAGGGTTGGGAGGGAGGGAGACAAGGAGAATAACTAGAAAGAAAAAAAAGAAAGAGCTACTGGAAACTTTATCCTACTTGATTCAGTTCATTAGTTTCGGTCAACGAGCTAAAATTGCTAAAACTAAAAGATTGGCCAAAATTGTGTGTATATCCGATTTGATAAAAAAACAAAGATGGTAGTAAAAGAATCTAGTAACAAGAATAGTTCACGAGTACTAATTCAAAACATGTACCTTGGCAGAATTCTGATAAGAATCATCGTTCTTGTGCACAGTCCCTTGTCTTCTTGGGGATATGTTTTTTGAAGGAGAATTTTTCTTCTTCTTCTCGTCTCTTGCCTTGTTAAATATGACAGAAAATGCTTCAGCTGAGGCTGGGTTATTTACATCCCACTCACCAAACTTGGGCAAGGGCAGACCTTTATCCTGCCAAAGAGGAGATTTCTGTTGTAAGATCAGTCCGCTCATTGTGACATTCAATGGTTAATCCTATCATTTCTGTGAATCTTATCATTTTTGGAAGCCTAAAAATCTTTAAATATGACGATTTTTTTTAAAAGAGGAAAACCTTGATATACACATTCCATTATAAATGAAAAACGAATTGAATGGAAAACTCACCGACGCCATGAAAGGACGATTACAGGAGCTTCCGCTTCCAATGATCGGATGTGTGGTGTACGGGAGAGAGAGCAGAGGGAACCAAGTGACGATTCAGGAAATTAGATAGAAACTTTTATATAGAAAGAGAGCGGGAGCGTATTGTTTGACAGTGTTTTTTATTTTCATTTCTGTTTTATCTGTTAATTCATTTCAGGAACGCACGTCGTTGACGCGCCCCAACTCACCGCCTAATTTCCTTCCCGGAAAACGAATCCAGTAACCCCGTCAACTCCGTTTGTTTTGTAACACAATTATTTATTTATTTATAAATAAAACATACATGATAATATTAAATCATGACAGCCATCTCTAATTACCAATTGACGGAGTGGAGTGCGTTTCTGTTCCAATGACAGATCACCTTAACGTTCAAATGCACACATCCCCACTCTGTCAATTTCAAGGGCACAACCGCAACAGAGCAACCGTGAACTATTGGCCAATACCAGAGAGAACTCCTAGCGGCATTGCTGGAATTGTCTCACCTTCGCTCGTCCTTGCAACCAACATACTGCCGATGAGATTCATGAAAAGGATCCACATCGAAATGATGATCAAAACATGAACGAGGTGGTAATGTCATGGTATGATGTAAATTGAAGTGATGCTACTGCGTTTTATCTAATTGAGCCTGCCTCAGGTACTTTTCTTGGACAACAAACATTTTCACCTACTAACTCTAACGCTCGTTGATGGTGCTGTGAATATAATCAGCTAGCTTCAAGAATTTTCTATGTTTCCTTTTTGATTGATTGTCTTGGAGCACATCTCTCTAAGTTTTTTTCAATTGTTTTGCTTAGATGGGCACTTCTCTCTCCATTTTTCTTGATTTCTTTTCTAGTTGGTGAAACACATCTCTCCAATTCTTTCATGCAAGCTCTTTCTCCTAAAGGATACTTGCTGCTAATCTTGCCACTTGCTCCTAACAATGATGAAGACGATAATGTAAACAATCCAAGTAGAAGCTACAATTACAAGATCTCTGGCATGATTGCACATATATCTTGATCATTGAAATGCCCATCAGCTGGTTATGAAGAATCAGGAGGCTTGTGGATTCAAAGAGGCTTTCAAGCCATGATGTGGATTAGGAGGTTCGCCTTACAATTGCAATTATACATGTGCCACTGCCACACAAGCGGGTTATGGCATGTTTCTCAATGGTAGTAATTACAGTCCACCACCATTTCGATACTTGTTGGGTAGAAAAAGGTTAATGTTTTGTCATTGGATGATCATCTTTCAGTTTCTATTGGGTTTTGGTTTCCTTGGTCAAGTTCTAATTTGTCTAGCATAAGAAGAGACCTCATAGAGAAGGCTAATCGATTCCAAATGAATGAAATTATCTCAAAATTTATAAGTTCTATTGTGATCCGTATTTGTTAGAGTATCCACACAGCCGACCCCAAATTTATTTGGGATTAAGGCTTGTTGTTATTGTTGTTGTATGGTAACTGATTAAATAAAGATATTAATTTAAATTATTAATAAATTCTGCAACCGTTGAACTCATTGCATATATGTTATAATAAGAGAAGCATTGCCTTATTTAAGGCCTCATCTAATCTGGCGCTCACCTACTTGGCCCCCCTTAAACTTAAGAATCTGGACATCCTAATTCAGAACACATTTATGATGATTGCCGTTTATTATACGGTTTGATTTTGTTTATCAAGCTTTTCAAAGCTCCACGTGATTTGGAAAGCCATCCACCCTAAGATTTGATAATTAATGCATCTAAATATAGAGCGAAAATACGTATAACCGACCAAAAATATATCTGGCAGCAAACTAACCACATAATTATGGATGGTTCTAAACTGCATTTGGCGACTTTGAAATAGCACACTTCTGTCATTACAAATACAGAAGTGCAAAGAGCTGCGTAACTCTAATGGCTGCTTTTACATATTTCTGTGTCCAAATCACTTTTACTGCTACATTCTTCCTCTCCTCTTCCATATTTGCTTATAGTGCTACTCCAACTAAGACTATTTCAGGTTCCTTCAAGAAGATCTATGCTTTCGGTGATTCATTCACCGACACTGGAAACACTAGGTCTGGGTCAGGTCCTATTGGTTTTGGTCATGTCTCTAACTCTCCATACGGCATCACCTTCTTTCACCATCCCACAAACAGATACTCTGATGGCCGTCTTATTATTGATTTTGTAGCTGAAATGTTGTCCTTACCATACTTGCCACCATACCGTCACCTCAAAGGCAGTGAAACTCATGGGGTGAATTTTGCTGTTGCTGGCTCCACAGCTATAAATCATGCCTTCTTTGCTAAGAACAATCTTAGCCTTGACGCTACTCCTGAGTCTATCCAAAGTCAGATGATTTGGTTCAATGAGTTCTTGGAGAAGCAGGGATGCAAGGGGCCATTGTTTTCAAGCCCTGAGTGCAGAGCAACATTAGAAGATGCATTAATCTGGGTTGGTGAAATTGGAGTTAACGACTATGCATATATTACTGGATCTTCTGTATCTAGTGACACCATTCGAAAGCTTGCAATCAGTAGCGTCACTGCATTTTTACAGGTGATAATATCCAATTTCAAGCGCTATATCTGTTTCTATTGTTTCTCCTTGTCTGATGAAACTCTCTTTATTTCATAAATTTTCCAGGCATTGCTGAGCAAAGGTGTGAAATACGTTGCTGTCCAAGGTCTGCCTCCTACAGGATGCTTGCCACTGGCCATGACACTAGCCGCTGAAGATGACAGAGATGATATGGGCTGTGTGAAGAGTGTAAACAATCAAACCAGCACCCACAATGCCGTTTACTTGACCAAATTACAAGATCTCAGGAGGAAGTTTCCCAAAGCTAAAATTTCTTATCTTGATTATTGGAACGCCTACGCCACGGTTATAAAGAATCCAGGGAGTTACGGGTTCAAGGAGACCTTTAAGGTCTGCTGTGGATCAGCAGATCCACCTTACAACTTCAGTTTGTTTGCTACATGTGGTACTCCTTCTGCTCATGCTTGTCCAGACCCTGCTCAGTACATCAACTGGGATGGCGTTCATCTCACAGAAGCCATGTATAAGGTGCTTACTGGCATGTTTCTCAATGGAACCTACAGCCATCCTCCATTTGGGTACTTGCTGGGCAGGAAACAGCGCCAAGGATGAATCTTTCGCATTCGATCAACTTTGACTCATGATAATGTTTCAAGTCATTTGTCAGTGGGATCTTCATATGATTGAATTAATAGTTCAAAGCATGAAACTGCACTGGATATTTATATCCTATGCAAGATCATTGCTAGAAGCTTTTGTGTTTCCTCTTTTTTCCTCAGTTTTATATATTTTTGGCTTATTGCATGAGCTGCGTTGAATATTTAGTGTCTATATATATATATATATATATTTGGAATCTTTATATTAAATCACTAACAAGTAATTATATATTTTTTTTTCTTTTGTTGATTAAACTTAGCCGACAGAACAAGGTACTGCCTATCGTCCCTGCTGTGCCTTGACAATTCAATAAGCCTATAAGAAATGTACCTTCACAATTCAATAAGCCTATAATAAATGTGCCTTGACAATTCAATAAGCCTCTAATAAATGTTCTTCACCTATGTCACAATGTTTTAGTAAGGAACTGCCAGCAATTTATTTTAGGAAATAAAACTTTCAACTACTTTCTTGGCTTGTAGATATAATGATCACAGCTACAATTTCAGATACAAAGATGAAGCATTCAACAGATCAACTAATATCCCATTTCCACCTCATTTTAAATCAACCTGTTTTCACATTCTTATCTTGCATAGATGGTCCACAGTCTACACTGCTTTCCATATCCATATGAGCTACACTTACCCCTCTTCAGTAAAACTCTGTCTAGATATTGCATGAGATCTATTAGATCTCATGCTGAAACTGAATAGCTGTTTCACAAAGTGGAAGATTTGGGAGACTACAAAACCTCGTTTCTACAATCTGCTTTAAAATTTGGTAGATCATTTTAATCAAACAGTTGTTGGAAATGGTAATTTAATGAATCCTATTGACTTTGATTTAATTGTTCCAACACATTAATCAACCAAAAGCATGCCATACTCAAAACCCATTTATTTAGCCTCTCACTAGAATGCAACAAGCATTGCTTGTTGTAAAATGTGCTAGGCATAATATTGATAATAGGTCTACTTTATTCTGAAAAATTACAAAGTAAAAAATGACTTTCTTCAACATGAAAACCTCACCAAAATTTGTACATGTGTTGATCAGCTGTACATTGATACAAGGCTAGATTAGGTACTCGTAATACATCAAGAACAAAGCATCAGGAATATCCTTAGGCAGGCTGTTTATATAAAGATAGAAGCGCAACATATCCTCTCTTAACACAGTTTCAGTGTCAGCCACATCTTTACTGCATGTGAGAACCCACAAATCACCTGAATTCACTCTTTTCAGACTTCCCCGGCAAAATGGGCAAGATTCTGATCTCGTGTTCCTGTAATATTTGACGAGGAAAGAATGAACACCGACTGTTAATGAATAATTTGACAAATTAAAGAGAGGGAAAAGTGATGTATTGTACCAGTCACGGTAGCAGTTGATGCACATTGCGTGGCAGCAGCTTGGCACAACCATTTTTGTGCAAGGCTCCAAGCAGATCCCACATTCATCTTTCCTCTCTAAATCTGTATCAGAAAGTTTCCTCCTATCCTCTAGTCTCTTTTGGACAACCACCTCCACTCTATCTTGTAGTTTCTTTTTGATAACCACCTCCACACAATCTTCTTCCTGAGTCATATCCAACTCCATTGCATCACAGTGAAGACGTTGAAGTGATGGTAATATAACAGCTGCAATTTGATGTCAGAGCATGAGCAAATAGAATTATGTGCAAAAACCATAATGTTTAGACAAATATCTTATGTCATGTTGAAAACTTATTGAACGTCTACAAAATGTAATAATTTTTTAATGTTGAATTAGAGAATGAATGAATGAATCGTCTCAATCTCCAACCAGGTATCCTGTTCCTGTCCTATTAACAGAAGTTGTTAGATACAAAAAGACAGATAATTTACACACCGTAGAATTCTCTAATGCTGGCTTTCCTTCTGCATGAAGAGATATTTGGCTTCCCATCTGAACATACCTAAAGATGAAGGCAACATAACAAACTTTAAGAACTCTAGTTTCATCAGATAGAAAAAAAAGAGGCAACACAAAAGACAAAATCATCCAATTCACATAACGGATGAGAAGGCAAGTAAGATCCAACCTGATATAAAACTATGTGGAAAAGATTTAAATAACTTGAAAGTAGACATGTACAAGAACAATCCATCCATTGGAATAGCAGCAGGCAAATCGGTGCCAAGTGATTGTAAACCAGTTTCATTTGCAGACAAGAACCATTATTGCCTCTTTGTACAGAAGCTGCCCTGCAAAAGTAATTCAAATTCAACAATCTACCTTAACATACTCATAGCACGTTCTGCTTTAGACAGCTCCTATGTCCTAAGAAACTACACTTTGCATAAAGAAAGGATAAATATACAATATAGGGAAGAAAATGAAAATATAGAATAGGAGTGAAGAGGAAATTGTATTATTTCTATTATTCAGGGTTATTACTAGACAAAAGTTATGTATTTGAAAAAAAAAGGAGAGGAAAAATAACTGGAATCCATCAAGCACAGTTTTACATGGATTATTATAGAAACTAACAGATGCACACATTCTATAATTGCCCAAATGAATAGTGTAGTAAAAGAAATACCTGAACTGTAGAATCACAGATAGAATTCTGACAAAATAAAAAAATATATGAAAAGCATACTCCCATGAAATCCCAAATTAATAAGGAAAAATTATCTTGCTAGAGGATCATCAAAATACAGGTGTAAAAAACATAGAGCAACCCAAGTTCCCCAAATGTTCACAATTTCACTGCAGCAAATCATCAAACAGACCCAGTTCTATAATGATCATCAACAGCAAAAGCGACAGAGGAAAAAAAAAACTCACAACACATTAGCGTGATGGATATCAGCCTCAAGAACAGTAAGGGACTCTTGGCAAGAAGACCTTGCAGCAAACTCATAATAATCCATGATCTCTCTCCCCTTGCCAATGTAGTCTAAGCTTATTTGAAACAACACTTTGTAACAGAAAAAGAAAAACAAGAAGAGATGATATAAAGAGAAGAGAGAGAGAGAGAGACAAGGACTGAATTTGGAAAGAGTTGGTGGATTCTACCCTGAACTTTTTTCGATTGCAGAACAAAAATGCAAGATTAAAAAAGAAAAGTTCTTTAGATTGTGGAAGAAGGGTGTGTTTGTGTTGTGTATGAGGCAACTTGGTCATGACAATTAACACATTACTCAACACTAATAAAAAAAAAACATTAGAAGAGATATAAAAAAAATCATATAATCTGGTTTAGATTTTGATTTATTTATTTCTGTCAGTTGAATGTTACTTGGTAACAGTCAGGATTCAAATACTGACTTTTTTGACTCTGTTCATTGACTGCTTTGTTTTCATTAATTTGGCTGAGCAGCTATACCCTATAAGCTAGGTGCTTACTTCTTCCAATCAAAATCCATCTTTTTGGGTCAAAGGATTTGGGATAGATACACCCTTTACTCATTCATAATTTAATAATTTAAACCCTAATATATATATATTTGAAAATAGGAAATTTAATTACATTATATTTTAAATATTTCCCCAATTTAAAATTTTTGCAATTGCTTGCCAACTGAATTTAATGAGCAGGGGAAGGGCAGGTTGTTAACAGGTCAAATCTGTAAAGCCATTAAGAAGGGCCTTGAACTAGTCAATCATGGAGGTGTAAATTATCAGGTGAACTTATTTATGGCAGATTGGTAGGACCTTGAACTAGTCAATCAGGAGGTGTACTATATCAGGTGAACTTATTTATGGCAGATTGGTGCTATTTCTCATTTGACTTGCTATTTATGATTGTATGAAACTACTTTCAAATACTATTTTATTTTATTATATAGATAATCATTTTAAAAAATAACTTTATCTAATTAAGTGATGAATTGTTTGGCATTTTTTTTTATATAAATGAAATCGAAAGTTCAATCTAAATATTTATTGAAAATATTAAATTTTTTAATAGCTCGATTCGATACTAATAAGATTTAATCTCAATTTAATAGATATTATCATTAAATATTTATATTGAAATTTATATATATATATATATATATTTAGTTGAAGTGGGTCCCAAACCAGTGAGAGATTCGGAAAATTTGAGCCCAAACTAAAACGGGTCGGCTCATTAGGAGAAAGGACATCATAGCCCTAGGTTCGAATAGGAAAATTGCTTATCCTCAAATAGGATACAAATCTACTATTAGCCAAACAAGCTGAAGCAATTTCATGGAAAAAATTTTCTCAAAATCCGCTGATTCTGTTAATCGAATAGAGAGATGGAGAAAGCCAGTGCAAGGACTCTTATTCTTCTGCTTTTTACGATTTTCCTGCAGCAAACGCTACTCCAGGTATTAATCTCACAAATTAATCCTATAAGTTTACAATTTATGCATTTCTCAGGGTTTTGATCTAAAGTGATGATCAGTTAACTGTTCTGTGAGGTTGGGTTTCTTCTAATAATGATTTCATCTAATTCGAAAGTTTTTTTTTTTTTTTTATAAGTTCTGGTTGCATCACCCATTTGGCTTGTAAATTTCTTGATATTTAAGCTAATTATATTTTTTTCTTTTTCTTTTATGCACTGCCTTATACTAGGATTTATTATTTTGTGCCAGGCATTTGGAGAAGATGCTGCTCAAAGGTTGGAATTCAAGTGCCAACTTTAAATTGTTATATGTTTATTTACTTGGCTACTGATTTTGATAAGCAATATTGCCACCTTTACTGAATTTGGGAGATGGAATTATTTAATTTTATTTTGAAGGTTGCCCTTTTAATGTTGTTTATCGTACTTATGTTTAGAATGGCTCAGCAAGGAAAAGAGCACACACAAGAAGTACATTGCTCTAGAGAAAGAAGTAAGGCTGCCTGGAAGATTATAGAGGAGGTAAAGAGAAATTGCTACTTCTCAAGAAAATTTTTCGTGAACAAACTGTCATAGCATTTTTTTTTTTTGTATATTTCTACAGTATCTGATGCCATTTGTTGAGCGGGAAAATTACCAGATTTCAAGTAAATGTAGACTTCACCCTGACAATGATCTCTTCAGGGATCAAGAGCAGCACAAGATTCACGTGGACATAAATGAATGGAAGTGTGGATACTGTAAGAAGAGCTTCAGAGCAGAAAAATATCTTGATCAGCATTTTAACAATAGGCACTACAATCTTCTGAATGTTGTATGTGGATTCCGGTTCTTTTGTGGGTGGGTGTGTGGGTGGGTATTGTTCCAGTGTTGGAGCAAACTCATTTTAAACTTTGAGTTAACGTGGCAAACATTTACCTGATTTCAGAGTGAGGGAAAGTGCTTGGCTGATTTATGTGGTGCTTTGCACTGTGATTTTGTGATGAATTCCAAATCACCAAAGATAAAATGCAACCCTGCAGCTGTTGCAAAAAATCGCCACCTTTGCGAGGTTGTTGCTTACTCTGACTTCTATACTTGTTGCATTGTCGACTCCAGTAGCTTGCACTAATATTTATTATTCCTGCACAGAGTCTTGCAGATAGCTGTTTTCCTCTTAATCAAGGTCGTTCAGCAAGCCACCTGCATGGTCTGTTTTGTGAATCAGCAAGATGAATTATGCTTTCTTTTTCCTTCTTCTTTAACTTTGGGGATATCCTGATGCTATTATACTGACTAAATTTTTGGTTTGAAAAGCATATCTGTTGTATTCACTAATTTTATGTTGTTGTAGAATTGTTTTTGCGCCAATTTTGTGATGCTCACACTTGTTCAGCCAAAAAAAAGCATTTTCCTAAAGGAGGCAAGGTAAGACTTTTCTGACAGCAGTTTCAGTCTAGCCTTAACACTATTTCTGTGATTGTCAGAATGCCTAGCTTCCAGTTTGCATAATTATTATGCCCATATCAGGTTTTACCAGATTTGCCATCCACAAAACTCTTTGAAGGAAAAAAAAATGATAGAAATACTCTAAAATTTGCATGACATTTTCTAAATTTCTTCGACACTGCAAAGAACTACAAGAGTATTACCAAATTAAGGGAACTCACTTAACAAAAACCTGTAAATTTCCATTCGGATACTTGAAAATTCACAACTCTACATCTTTTGCTTGCTTTCTTTGATCTATGAGACCATTAATATAAATCCTAGATGTCTTTTGCTTATATTATTCTTGATTTAGATGGTCGGTTTCACATTTTTTTCTCTTCTTTTTATTTACGCAGAAGCAAACAAGTATTATCTACCTGGCTATGTCAATACTGACTTTGATGCTTCTGCCTCTTTTCTATCTCATTGTTTATTTATATCAAAGGTACCACTTCTAGCTCTCAAAGATTCCAAATTGACAGGATTAGAGATATTTTCATAAAATTGTTTTTCACATGCAGAGAAATGAGACAGGGAACACAAGAGTTGAGACGAATTACTCGAGTTGGTAGGAAGACAAAGCCATCATAGTTAAATGGTAAATCTTTTGTGCTCTGATTTTGAAACTTGCTAAAAATCTAGCATATATCTAGCATTTCAAGAAAACTGTGTACTGAATATCATAGTACAACAGGCAGTAAATTAACCAAACCGTCTCAACACAAATGGAAGGGCAACAAAAGAATTACACTGAGAGCTCAAACACAAATTGACGAGCAGAAGAATTTATACTGTGGGAATCTTTTGACACATTAATTCTGTAGTTTCTACAGTGCGAAGAGGCAAGGGGTTTTCATTTTAATGTATTAGCATTAAATATATGATATAGAAATCTGAATATATGCATATCCATTTTTATATTACTCCCAGTGGTTACTGTTTAAACAAGTTTCAGACTGGATGCTGATTTGTGATTCATTTCTCCAAGAATTGCCTGACAATATAATGCCTTTCCTGATTCATGTACTTTTAACCGATTAAATTCCACATTTATAGCAGTTTTCTTGATGCATGCCTCAATTGTTATTATTCTACTCAGCAATACATGTGTTTATTATCTTATGCTCTGTTTTAACACCTTTGGTGGATATATTGTCCTTATTTATTATTACAATGCGAAGACATTTCATAAATCAAACTTACGACAAAATAGATTGGTTTAAAGCCAAACTTAGCACTTGCAGGCATAACCTAGTTGTAAGT
>CAOGCB010539143.1:0-12377 GCA_948266635.1 Cnidoscolus chayamansa | reverse complement strand
AGAAAATGCGAAAAATTTATACAGGTTTTCATTGAGCTGTGATCCTAATCATCCCTTACAGGGTGATTATTGGTTTTCCTGTAGAGGAAGGGGAAAATCATTAGTCATTCTGTGGGAGGCATGTCATGGGAGATGTGACAGAGACCCAGCCCAATCCGCATCTATAAAGGCTTCAATCCGAAGATGATCATGTTTAGAGAAAAGAAGACCTTTCCCTAGAGCTGACTTTAGATAGCCCAAAATGCGAAAGACAGCTTGCATATAAGACTCTCTAAGGTCATGCATAAATTGACTCATAACACTGACTACGTAAGCAATGTATAGTCTGGTATGGGAAAGATAAATAAGTCTTCCAACCAATCTTTGATATCTACCTTTATCAACTGGTGCTTCAGTTCTGACTTATAATTTATTATTGCTTTCAATGGGTTATTCTGCTGATTTACATCCCAGCATACCAGTTTCACCCAAAAGATCCAGAATGTACTTCCTTTGAGAAATGAAGATTTCCTTTTTTGATCTGGTAACTTCAATTCCCAAGAAATATTGTAATCTTCCAAGCTCCTTAATCTCAAACTCCTGAGCCAAAAGTTCCTTCAAACGAGCCATTTCTTCTTTATCATCTCCTGTCATTACTATATCATCAACATAAACAATAAGAGTAATCTTACCCTTATAGTGTCTCATAAAAAGGGTATAATCAACACTGCTCTGTTGATATCCAAAGAAAATCATGGCTTTACTGAATCTATCAAACCAAGCTCTCGGAGATTGTTTCAATCTTTACAAAACTTTTTTTCAGTCTGCACACCTTTCCTTGAGTTTTTTCATTGTCAAAACCAGGAGGAGTCTTCATATAAACTTTTTCTTCCAGGTCTCCATGTAGGAATGCATTTTTTTTATATTAAATTGTTGCAAATCCCAATCCAAATTAGCTGCACAAGATAATAAAATCCTGATGGTGTTCATTTTAGCAACAGGTGCAAAAGTCTCCTAATAATCAATTACATAAGTTTGAGTGAATCCTTTTGCCACCAATCTAGCTTTGAACCTCTCAACCGAGCCATTAGCTCTGTGTTTTATTGTGAACACCCACTTGCAGCCAACTAGCTTCTTATTTGGAGCATCAACTAGTTCCCAATTTTCATTTTTGGCGAGAGCTTTCATTTCTTCTACCATAGCTTCTTTCCATTTTGGGTCTGTAATAGCCTCCCTCCAATCCTGTGGAATAGACATAGAAGAAAGAGATAAGGCAAAGGCTCTATAGGAGGGAGATAAGGAATCTAGGAGACATAGTTAGATATAGTGTTTTGTACATGCCCTGACCCCTTTTCTTTGAGCAATGGGTAAGTTTAAATCAGAATCAGAAGATAACTCACCAGAGGATTCCTGCAGTGTAGGGGGCATGACAGCTTCTTCAGACCTGTTTTGTCCTCGAATATCTCAATAAATTGGGTCTATCTAACCGCCCAGTAACATTTGGAACAATAGTCTCCTCATTCTCCTCCTGAACAACAGTCTCCTGTTACCCCTCCTGAACAAGATCACCAAAATCCATAGGCATCACCTCTTCTTTATTACTCTCCCCCTGAAGAGGTGATTAGGTAGTGCCAAAGTAAGGTTTAGACTCCCGAAAGGTAACATCCATACTGACATAAAACTTCCATGATGGAGGGTGATAACATTTATAGCCCTTTTGGGTTTTAGAATACCCAATGAACACACATTTCAAAGCCCTAGAATCAAGTTTGCTAATATTCCTAGTATGGACAAAGCATACACATCCAAAAACCTTTGGTGGAACGATATAATCATTCTTTCCAGTTAAAACTTCCAAAGGGGTCCTAAAATTGAGTGTTTTAAGAGGCATTCTATTAATAAGATAGGCTGCTATTACTGTTTTGGAACATTCATAGTAAATATAAGAGATCTAGCAACCTCTAATAAATGCCTATTTTTCCTTTCAGCTACCCTATTCTGAGCACTAGTATAAGGACAACTAGTTTGACGAATAATTCCATGAGACTCCAAATAAGTACCAAATCTACTATCCATATATTTTGTCCCATTATTAGTTCTCAAGAGTTTTATCTTAGCATCAAATTGAGTTTGCACCATTTTATGAAATGATTGAAAGCATAAGAAAACATCATTTTTTTTTGCTTTAATTAAATACACACAAGTCATCTTAGTGCAATAATCAATAAAAGTAACAAACCAACGATTTTCAGACAGAGAGACAATCCGAGTAGGTCCTCAAACATCAGAATGAATAAGCATAAAAGGAATAGTAGTTTTATTATCACTCAAAGGATACGAGTTCCGAGATGGTTGGAAGACTTATTTATCTTTCCCACACAAGACTAGACATTACTTATGCAGTCAGTGTGGTGAGTCAATTTATGCATGACCCTAGAGAGTCTCATATGCAGGCTGTCTTTCGCATTTTGCGCTATCTAAAGTCAGCTCCAAGGAAAGGTCTTCTTTTCTCTAAACATGATCATCTTCGGATTGAAGCCTTTACAGATGCAGATTGGACTGGGTCTCTGGATGACAGAAGATCCACACTGGTTATTGCACCCTTGTAGGAGGTAACCCGGTCACTTAGAGGAGCAAGAAGTAGAGTGTAGTTGCTAGATCAAGTGTAGAAGCAGAATACAAAGCTATGGCTCAAGGTGTCTGTGAACTTTTATGGCTACAGAAGTTACTGGTAGAGCAGAGGTTGGCTGGGAGAGACAAGTTATTCTTGTATTGTGATAACAAGGCTGCAATCAGTATTGCTCATAATCTTGTTCAACATAATAGGACAAAGCACATTGAAATTGATCGACACTTTATCAAAGAGAAGTTAATTGATGGTGTCTTAAGCTTATTTCATGTGACTTCTAAAAGACAGCTAGCTAATGTGTTTACAAAAGAGCTCAACAGTCGAACCTTTCATACTTTGATTTGCAAGTTGGGCATGTGTAATATATTTGCACCAACTTGAGGGGGAGTGTTGACAGACTTGGAATGTTGTATAATTATAATTCTTCTTTAATTAGGATTCTTCCTCAATTAGGATAGTTGTTCCTATATATTCATGTGTATATGCCTTGTAAATAATCATAAGAGAATTTAATGAAATCAATTCTTCAAAATTCTTCGGCGTGATACCACGCGCGGCGTCGGATGTCTGCGAAACTCTAGTGACTGGCCGATCTACGCCTGGGTAATCTTCTGGTGTGGGCAATGTCAATAGAGGAGGAGGAAAAACTCAACCCTTAGTCGGACAGAAACGAAAAAAAAAAAACTTAGATGCAGAAGAGAGAAAACTCAATCTCCGGAATCGAAACTTGCTCTGATACCATGAAGAATTTTGAAGAATTTATTTCATTAAATTCTCTGATGATTATTTACAAGGCATATACACATGAATATATAGGAACATCTATCCTAATTGAGGAAGAATCCTAATTAAAGAATAATTCTAATTATACAACATTCTAAATCTGTCAACACATAGCACATACTTTTAGTGATACCATGCCCCCATCCTGGAACACTCCATGCTTCCATCTAACATCAACATAGCTTCTCTGTCTGCTGACTGTGGTCCTCAGTCTTTCCCTAATTTTGAGAATCACCCTGTTGGTGACTTCCATAATTCCGGGTCCAGCAAATGTATGTTCTCCGATCTATTCCCAACATATAGGAGATCTGCACTTACTTCCATATAAAGTCTTATACAAAGCTATTCCTATGCTCGAATGGTAGCTATTATTGTAAGAAAACTCCACCAATGGTAGATATTGCTTCTAAGAACCTCTACAATCCAACACACACATTCGAAGCATATCCTCTATTGTCTGAATGGTCCTTTCAGATTGTCCATCTATCAGTGGATGGAAGGCCATGCTAAAATCTAATTGTGCTCCCATAGCATTCTACAAACTTATCCAAAACCATGAGGTAAACTGGGATCCTTTGTTGAATACTATAGAAACTGGCGTACCATGTAATCTAATGATCTCCTCCATATAGATTTGTGTTAACCTATCTACGGAGTACCCAGTTCTAACTGGTAGGAAGTATGTCAACTTTGTGAGTCTGTCAACTATAACCTACATGGAGCTACACCTGTTGGACCTAACTGGTAGCCCTACTCTAAAATCTATAGAGATGTACTCCCACTTCCACTCTAGAATCGGTAGTGGGTTCAGCATCCCTACTAGCTTCTAATGCTCCAACTTAACCCTCTAGCACACCTCACATAATGATATGAACATGCAATCTCCCTCTTCATTGTCGGTTGCTAATAAACTTTCTTTAAATCTTGATATATTTTCGTGGCCCCAGGGTGAACACTATAACGGCATCATGTGTTTTACTCATAATGTTCTCCTTTAGTGCGACATCATTTTGCACACATAATTTGTTTCCAAATCAGATAATACTTTAGTTGTCAAATCTAAACTCATCATTCTCCCAATTTTGTACTAACCTGGCTATTCTAACCAACTCTTAAACTACCTGCTCAAGAAACATTAGAGTCACTTTCATCTCTGCCACTGAGGCCCCATTCTCTGCTATCTCTAGTAGAAGCTCATCACCGATCAATTTGTAAAACTTTGTGACTACTAGTTGTCGTACTATAGTAATGTTAGATAGACTACTCCATGATTTCCAACTAAGGGCATCAGTAACTACATTTACTTTACCCGGATGGTATTGTATTCTGTAGTCATAATCACTAAGCAGCTCTACCCATCATCTTTGTCTTATATTAAACTCCTTTTGAGTTAGAATATACTAGAGACTCTTATGATCTATAAAGATCTCTGACCTATACAAATAATGTGTCCACATCTTCAGTGCAAATATCATTGTAGCCATCTCAAAATTGTGAGTCAGTAATTCTTCTCATTCTTCTTCAGTTGTCTCGATGAATATGATATGATTTTATCATTCTGCATCAGAACAAACCCTAATCCGACTCTGGACGCATCACAGTAAATAGTGAAGTCTTCATCTGTCTTCGATAAAGCTAACATTAGTGTTGTGGTCAACTTCCTCTTTAGCTTCTGACTCTCTTCACATGCATCGGACTAAACAAACCTCTGGTTCTTCTGTGTCAACCGTGTCATTAGAGCAACTATCTTGTAGCAATCTTGTATGAATCTCTTGTACTAGCCAACCTAACCCAGAAAACTCCTAATCTCTATAACCGTAGTGGGTGTAAGGCAGTCTACTATCGCCTCTACTTTCTTATGGTCCACCTCAATACCATGTTTGGACACTATGTGGCCTAAGAAAGATATATTGCTCATCCAAAACTCCAACTTCGAGAATTTTGCATAGAGCTAATGCTCTCTCAGTGTTTATAGAACCAATTTGAGGTGTCAAGCATGCTCTTCTGCATTTATGGAATACACTAGGATATTGTTGATGAAGACTATCATAAAGTGATTCAGGAACGGTCTAAAAACTTTGTTCAATGAGATCCATGAATGTAGCAGGGGCATTTGTTAACCTAAATGGCATTACAAGAAACTCACAGTGTCCATACCTCATATGGAATGCAGTCTTGGATACATCACTCTCTTTGATCCGTAATTGATGATAGCCCGATCACAAGTCTTAGAAAAGCAACTAGCTCATGCCAACTAGTCAAACAAAACATCAATTCTCGGCAATGGATACTTTTTCTTTACAGTGACCTTATCAACTATTTGTAATCTATACATAGCCTCATAGTTTCATCTTTCTTTCTTACAAATAGTACAAGTGCACCCCATCGTAATTGTGTCTTTAACTCTTTCAATTCTGCAGGAGCCATCCTGTAAGGTGGGATAGAAATGGGTTTAACACCCGGTAATAATTCTATCTCGAACTTTATCTCCTTGTTAGGTGACAAACCTACAAGGTTTGTAGGAAATACATCGGAGAACTCCCTCACTACTGACACCGACTCTGGTTCCCCCACATTCTAATATGTTATCCTAATATAAGTTATAAACCCCTGGCACCCTTCCTAAGCAATCTATGTTCCTACATAGAAATATCAAACCAATGAGCATACATGTGTTGTCTCCTAAAATGTGACGTATGATTCATCCTGTCCTCTGAACCTGACTATCTTGTTCCTACAGGCCAAGGTAGCATTATGTAGTGATAGTCAGTCCATGCCTAGTATGACATTGAAATCCATCAATCCGAACACCACTAGATATGTTGGAAGGAACCTATCCTCAATATAGATTGGACAACATTGACAGCTTTATCTTTACCAATATCGGATCACATCTGGATCCACTAACCCATAATGAACACTCCATTGGAGTATCAATCAACCCCATATGCTCACTGCCTTCGGTGATTTAAATGAGTGAGAGGCACCCGAATCTAACAAAATATGAACATGAGTAAAACCGATCAGAAATGTACCCGATATTATAGTGTTGGATGTGTTAGCCTCCTTTTGTGTCATGGTGAATATCCTAGCTTGTGCCATAAGGCCTCTTAACTAAGCTTCTAAGGATCCTGCTCCTCGACCTCTCCCTTGACCTCATCCTTGTGGAGCCACTGCAGAACTCGACCTAGCAGCCGATTGAGCTACACTGCTCATACTCGTTTATTGAGTCTATGCTTACCATGTCATGTTGGGACACTCTATAGAGAAATGGCCCTCTTGACCCCATCTGTAGCATGCTATAGTCCCAAACCTACACTAGCCCTTATGCAACTTTCCACATCTAGCACAAGCAAATCAGCTTAACTCTGAACTCGACCCCTTTCCCATATCGAGCCTTGACTTGACCTTACTCTAGAATTTATTCTTCTTTTTCTTTGAGCTCTTTTTTCCCTTTTTTCTCCTGGGTTTGCAATTGCAAGAGAGGTGAGACTGAGCCTCCCTGCATCTGTAGCTCTAGGAACTACGGATGGTCCCTGGTGTGCTGATCGAGGTGATGCCACTCCCACGATAATCGCACTTGCCTCCATCTTTCTAGCAACATCCACTATGGCATGGAAACTCTCTCTCTCTCTCTACTGTTATGATCAGTGACAAGTACTTGCTGTGACGTCTCATGGCATATCTTTTGGCTTTCTTTCTCTCTATACCGTATGCCTGACCAACATACTATAATAGATTAGTGAACCAGTCCATCTACACTCATCTCATCAATTTGCCAAAGTTTCTTAACCTCCAGCTTCTTCAGTTCCTTTAAACGTCTAGGAATGACCCCTTTATAAACTCAGTAGAAAATTGATCATAAGTCATATGCTCTGCCTTAGGCTTTATGTCAACTCTGTACCATTTCTTTGTCTTCTTGCATCGGAGTGTGAATCTAGCCATCTGAATCGCCCTACTATTATATGCCCCATCTCATCTGTTATAATCTTAACTGCCTTTATATACTCAAGTAGATTGTCTCCCTCTCTGTACTTGGGAGCATCTAATATCAGGTAGTTTGTCATCTTAATCTTTCCACTACTCCCAGAAGATGCCCTAGGTGGCTGAGGCGGTGAGGCAAGTGGTTCTGTAGTTGGCTGTGGGACTGGTGGGACTAATGGGATTGGATTCTCTAGTATTGCCCCTAGGTAGCCATAATATGGTGGGTACATCCCGTAGGGTGGGTAAGGTGGGTACATACCGTACGGGTAAGGCATGTAAGGAGGTAATATGGGTAGTTTGCTACCCTATGGTGTCACTACCAGGGTAACCATAGCCACTCTTATAGCTGTAGTTATGTGGCAGAGGTGAAAACTCGTAAGTTGATGCATCTCTTTATCCACTGGTATACCCTTCCACTCCTCCTCCATTCCCTTATGTTCAGGAGGAACTCTTCATAAACGAGCCAATCATCTTGATCCACTCATATCACTTCTGTTAAGAAGGCAAAACATAGTATAATGTTAACATAACATTTAGTTCACGTGTATGAACTCACATAACAATTCGTATAAACATTCATTGATATGCATAGTATACATGTGATCATATACTTAGCATATTTATCATCATTGCCATGACATTACATATTGATTCCCTAATGGACATGTACACGTTATGATGTTTGCCCCATAACATTCTATAAACATTTAACATGACATGACTATGTTTGATCTTTTGAACCACATGCTCTAATACCAAGTCTGTAATAGACGCTCTCGCCGATTGCTACCGACGTTAGAATTCCGACAACCCTAAGATGACAGAAACCCTAACAAGCCGTGAACTTAACATAACATTTCATTTTCCATTCATTAACATTACATTTAATATTTACATTGAACAGTATCATAAAATCTCATGCATATTGTGGATTTAAGTACAAGACAATATAAGAAACATTTAAATTCTAATATAAGTGCCATACATACATGTACATGTCATCATAAAATATAACATAAGTACTTTAATCCAATATAACATCATCTACATGAGATTATAAAACATGACTTTAAACATAGTTCTTAACATTAAATGTTTTACATTTCTTAGGGGAAACATACATAAAATTACATCATAATGACACGGCTAACTACCCTTTATTTTTCGGTACATCCTACATATCAATGAAAAACATAATCGAGAATTGTTGATGGAATGAGAGGACATAAAACAAGTAAGCTATTTAAAAATAACTTTATGAGTAGATACATAAAACATAACTTTCGTACTTGTGTACATGCAACATTGTCAAACATTTCACCTTAGATAATATTGTCACCAAGATCTCAGGGTAGGTTCTAATTGGCAAAGCCATCTTCCAAGTACCATCCAAAACATAAACATGCATTGAGAAACCATTTTCAGCCATCTCAGACTTACCATATATATAAACATAAATATAGATATCCCCTAGAATGTCCCAACCTCATCTGTGTTACTTCTGCAAGACAATCCATGGTACATGCCAAAGGACATGCCGAACAGAAAGCATAACATATATGAAGGAATTTCCTAGGGATATCATCCATGGTCATCATAAACATAACATATGGGATTGAGAGTCATCCAATTTACCTTTCACATATCATGAAATCAATGCAATGCAATATATCTCATGATCTAATGTAAAATAATCTATAATAGACATGATGCATGAGTATACTGTAAACATATATTTTTATATCATAAAATATTTAGTAAGTATCCACTCACCTAGAAACTTAGACATATCGACAAATACTTAGTTCGTCACTGGTGCCCTAAGTTCTATTCCAATCTGATCTTGTATTCCAAACTTCGAATTAGAGACTCATCATAGACCTTAAAAAATACTTAAAACATCCCATAAACTCTTATAGAACATAGCATAAACATATTATAAACATTCCCTAGCTATTTAGGTTAAAATTTTAGGCAAAGGACTATCGACGACCAGTTTGATGGCCGAAGGTCCTTTGTACAGAGACGAAAGTCCCTCTTTCGACAGTAAATTTCAATTGCCATAAGCCCTTTGTGCCACAAATTTTGGCGGCCAAAAGTCCGTCTTTAGCGGCCGAAGCTAGTTTTTCCTTCCCTATGAGTTGCTTCCAATTAAAACCTAAACTCACTTTAGGCCGCTGAACCTAGGTTTTAGCAATGACAAAAACCTTCAGTTCTTGCATGATTTCCAGCATGATTTCCATGCGAAAACCTGCAAACTCAATCCTATTTACTTCTAAACATTCAATTTCAACAATATCAACTCAATTAACCTCAATCAAACAACATGCAAACATAATTCAACATTTTCATGAAATTCTATAAACCTAAACGTTTTAACTTCTTTTACCATTTTCAATTCTAGTTGCATGCAATATTATTTTTTACCTTCTAGTACTTATTCAACATCTCATTTCACTTTAAAACATCAATAGTTATTCTCTTGCTTAACTTTTGGTCATTTTGTTCATCTTTCATAAAAATCTTTGGAACTTAACCTATATTCCATTGCATGTTCATTTTCCTTGGTGAATTAATCTTTTCATAAGTTAATTCATCTTTACTAACCAGGATTGAAAGTTTCTCTTGTTAGAACTTGAATCCAACCTCTTTCTCTATGTTTTTCTTCAACCCTTTCACCTTTTCTATTCTTCCTTAAACTTCAACTTGATCTTTTCTTTAATACAATAATTGTTCAACTTGAGACTTGTAATCTAGAAGTTTTGGAGAACTCCTGCCTGTTGAGAGGATTTTGAGAGAGAGTTTGAATTTGTTTCAAACCTCCTTTTAGCTAGCTGCAAACAAGGGTTCGACAGCCAAACATGACATTTCAATTTAGCCTTAGCCAAACTTCACTAAATCCCTCAACTTCTCATACTTTTCATTTTAGTCTTTGAAATTTATATTTTAATCCTTTAAGTCTTTTAACTTAATATTTTAGTCCTTAATCACAATTCCAGCCTAGTTTTTGAATACTCTATGAATATTTCGATTGGAAATTCGAAATGCAACATCGAAAAATTGACAGGTGTTATAATTACTTTAATCACATTGCTTCATCACAAATTCACAATACAACAATTATGAGACATTGTCGCAAAACTCAAAACATTACAACCAATTTAGATGAGAAAGATGAGATTTTTAATTATGCATCTCTTCTATATTATAAGAGGTTCAATGTAGTGGCTTGAAATGCAAGACCACCTTTACATTCAAATTCTTGACAGGTTTTCTCCGCACAAGAAAAAAATGGTTGCATGTCACCTCCATTCAATCAGCTTACCATCTAGAACTCATCCTTTAACTGCAACTGTTGAGGAGCAGTTGTACATGTTGAAGTCATCAAAAGTCCTTATTAGTAAGTCAAAAATTGAGTGGCTTAAAGAATTTTCTCGAGGGTGTTGATGACTTGCTACAGATGCCACTAGCACAACATACACTTTCCCATGAGCGGCAAAGCCAGTGTGTGGAAACTTTGAATGGATCTATAGAAATCTTGGATTTTGTGCGATTCTGCAAGAGAGTTTTTCTCACATATGAGGGAATGTGCATGATAGAAGAATTTGGGGTTGGGGACAAGTGGAGGTGGAAACCACTGTTAAGTGGACATGTGAAGGTGGAAACTGCTATTAAGTGGATAGATGGAGGTAGAAATCATAGATATGTGGGCAAGAGGAGCATCGGATGGGGTTTAATAGTCGGGCGAGGACTCGAGAGAGTAAGTCAACAAGGCAAGTCAAGTGATAGTTAGTTGACAAAACAAGTCAAGTGATAGTTAGTCGACAAGACAGGCTGAGGGATAGTGACTCGATAAGTCGGTCGGTTAAAACTGAGAAATGAGTCGATCAGCTAAGATCAGAAGGTTGGCTAAGATCGGGAGATAGGCTAAGATCGGGAGATAGGTAGTTAGTCAGTTAAAATCAGGAGATAGGTAGTCGGTCTGTTAAGACCCGAAAATAGAAGGGACCGGTCGGCTAGACTTGACAACAAAGAGTTCTAGAGAGATAGAGAAGATACTCAAAATATATTTCATCAATACTCATTACTTCAATCACATTGTTATTTATAAGTTGGAGTTAGAGGTGGTTAAAGCAGCAAGGTTGTGAGACATTCTCCATGTTTACCACTACTAAAAGATAAAAACCACTCACTATAGGAATGATTATAACTAACCCAGCTAATAACTAATCCAAAGCAATACTAACATAAAACATAATAGGAGCCACCTACCAACATTTGGCATGTTTATGTGCCCCATGTTGGCCTGTTTTTGTATCAATGCGCAGGAACTTGAACTATCTCTCGGAAGAAGAAAAGGTGGAGTCTCGTGCTTAACAGGTGATGTTGATGCGTACATAGTATCTAGAAAGAAATTGAACAAAGCAATCTGTAACTGTCTAAGAAATATAAAGAAAAAGGAAAGAAATTGCAATACCTTGGACAACTCCAATCTGACAAGCATGATTAGCATCCTAATAGGAGTTGAAGAAATTAGTCTTGTGGTCTTGTTAGTGGATCTTCTCTTTCATTTCTCAGTCATACAAAATTGAAGCCCTCTGGCAGGTCTATCATCTCAAAGTTATTGCAATCCAAGCATGTATCATGTGAAGTGGAAAATGAATTAAATGAAGTAGAGAAGATTGATTCTGAATTGCTTATCCTGAAGTCACGCGAAGGCACAAGTTCTTTAGAACTTCAAAACATTCTGAAAGGATTGGAGGCTTTGGAGTCGAGCATTCAAGAAGCTGAGGAGGAGCTTGAATGCTTCTATGGACAACTAATGAAAATCAGGGTGTTCCTTCTCAACATTCTGAATCATTAGGGATGCTGCTTCCATCAGCTACCCAACACAATTTTGTATTGTAGTGTTCCATTCCAAATTGTAAATATACGTACACAGAATGAAGTTCAATACTAATATACCATGATTGGGTGAATTTTCCTCTAATTGCCTTCTCTC
>CAOGCB010538836.1:0-13918 GCA_948266635.1 Cnidoscolus chayamansa | reverse complement strand
ACTTAAGACATTTGATTCAGGTTCATAGGTTAGGTTTTCATCATCCTAACTTGTGATATCAATTTGAGTGTGTTATGCTCTAACCCTAACCTCTATTCATTCAAGAGTTAATCACAAAGAGCATTAAAGAGGATGCATGGAACTAACATTTGGTGGAACCCTTTTCTTCCCTTGCTTCTCCCTCTTTTCTCTCTTTTCCCTTCATTTCTTCCCCTCTCTCCCGTGAGTCTCTCCCTCTTGGCTGCTGGAGTGTGGTCTCTTTTGTGTTAAGTGTGGAAAATGGCCTTGTAAGGGCTATTTATACCACTTTTCCTGCCAAATGACCATTTTGCCCTCCCCTTCACTTATTAACCCTTGTCTCCCCTTCTCAACTCTATTTAATATCTCATTTACCTTTAATTCATTTACTCAATTAATTTCACTCATTTCTATCTCAATACTTGAATCATTAAAATTCCGGGCCAACCTATACGAATGAAATGCATGAGACTACCCGGCCCACCGGTCGGATGTTACATTTTATGGCTGTATTTTATGTGGAAAATGTAAATGTATTTGGATGTGAATTATTGTATTTATATCATGAACACAAATGATGAGTTGGATGGAAAAATAGAGGACTTAAACCTCAAGAAACGAACACAACTCCTACCTTAACTAAAGGTGACCAAGTGAAGGACCAATATGGACTTCAAATTATTTTTGTAAATAATTATGTAATTTTTCAATTTGGACCAAAATGTATAAATTCAAAATGAACATGGAGAGTAGATTTTATGGACATAAATCACTTACAAGAATTTTGTACACAAGGAACAAATCGAACTTTTACCTAATGGAGAAAAATGAACTAAAGACCAAAATGAGATTTGCCATAAGGACCGAATTGAATAAATGACAAATAAATTGGACAATAGGTCTGTAATATTTCTAGGTTAGATCTACATTTCCAAAGTATAAAAAAAATTGCCTAAATGCATAAATGAAACTAGAGGAGTAAAATGAACAAATTGTAGAGAATTTAGGACCAAATTGAAATTTACATTGATAACCAATTTAAAAAATCTGGGCAGAAATTTAGACAGAAATTTTTGAGCATAAATCATACCTAAATTATTCAAACTCATGGATAAAATTTAAAATAACAAAAAAATTAAGTAATCTAAATAAGATCGTAAATCACCTAGAAATTTAGAAAATAAATTTCTGAAATTAATTGAACTTTTTGGTAAGAATAGATAACCTTAACTTAATAGAAGAATGAATTATAAATAAAGAATATACAAAAGAACATAGATGGTAGAAATAAATAATTAAAAACATTATAGTAAAGGTACGAGAAAATTTCAAATGATGGAAATTAAATTAAATACATTTTGGCTAAATATTACTAGAAATATTAGAAAAAGCCAAAAAAAAAGAGTAAAATTTATATTTCAAATAAAAGGAGAGGAAGTAGTAAAAATAAAAAAGTATATATTAAGACTTAAAATTTCCTAATAAAATAAAGAAAATATACATTATAGAATTAATAACAAACATAATTCATAAAAATTATTAAGGTGATAAAATATTTCCTAGATGAAATATATTTAAGGAAAATGTGATGATATTAATAAATTGATAAATATAACCATAAGATTTATTGTATTAGAAAGAGAGATTAGTATATAGCTATAGTATGCTATTGATCCGCAGATCTGCTATATATGATACTAGGGATACAATGAGGTATCTTGATGTGCGGGTGTACAGTGAGTTACCCGAGTGGTTTAAGCTTGATGCGCTTACCACAACGATTGATGGTTTGATCAACCGAGTGGCTTCAGCCCAAACGTATTTGACTTAGTGGCTTCGGCCCAAACATATTTGACTGAGCAACTTCGGCCCAAATGTGTTCCTATGACTAATAATCGTATATGCATAATATTCTAATGCTAAATGTGAAATTGTGAATTAAATAAATGTGAACTTGTGAATTGAATAAATGTGAAATCTTGAATTGAATAAATGTGAAATTGTGAACCCAACAAATGTGAAACTGGAAATTGGATGAACGTGGAACTGTAAATCGAATAAATGTAAAATTGGGAAATAAATTGATTAATAAATTGTTAATTTAAAAATCATTATTTATAAGATCAAAAATTTGTTTGAAAATTTTATTAGAATTTGATATATGCAATGTGCACATAAATATTTGGTGAATAAATTGAATTGGAAATTATTTACATTGATTATTATTATTTTATTGTTATTATCTACACCCACTGAGCAAAAATACTCAGCATGTTAGTTTTCGTCACATGCATGTGCTAGTCCTCGGAATGAGTGATTGCAGAGGCCCTAGAGGAGAACGGCAAGCATCGTGACGTATGTAAATATTTTTATAATATTTTGGCATGTACTAGGGATTTAAATTTTATAATGTAATTAATGCAACTTTATATTTTGGTATGTAAATTTAAGAATATTAATATTATAATAAATTTATTTTCTCGCTATTATTTTATGTGACTGCTAAATCTATGACTGTAAAAATGAAATTACATCGCTATTAGTTCTTACCACATGCATGTTCCAAGCAACGAGACTAGGGATCTAGTAAATCAGGAAGTCTGCAGATAAAGAGTTTTTATTACAGCTAGTTTGTATCTTTGATATATATAGTTTATTTAGTAACTAGCACCTACATAAAGGTGTTTAGAGTTAAACAATATTTTGTCAAATGTAATTAAGAATTGAACTAGATTGTAAATAAGATTTTACAGTTGGTATGTAATTATTATTTTATAGTAGATAATTGATAGTTTCTTTTCAAATGATGGCTAATTAAGCATAAGCATAAGAGGTACACACTCTATCCGGGTTAGTCATAATTCAGATAGAGGGGTGTTATAATTTTATTATGTCGAAAACTAAAAAAAAATCTCTGGTTGGAGTAGAGTTTTAATGTGAGTATCAATTAGAATAGTGATTCTAATCATCCGAGGGTTTTACAACCATTAAATCATGGACACGAAGGGTCACATCAATGGAGAGTTTGAATGTGATGGTGAAAGGATGTTTTGTATGGAAATCGTATATGGAAGGGTATTATGGTCAAACCACATTTGAACTTTTGACACCTTAGGTCTCATGAAGCATTACTTTATGTTGCTCATGATCTATATATATGTTAAATTCATAAACATGAATTTATGATTTAAAAGATGTTTAAATCAAATATGTGTTGCTTCAGTGGGCCGGAAGCCCAATGGGTTACATAAAGAAAGAGGAATGCGAGCTTATGTAAAAAGAACAAGCTTAAATGACATAAGATGTCATTGGGCCTATTCATGAGATGAGTTGGGCCCTCTTGGAAATAAGGAAGGAGGAATTTAAATGGGTTCATGCATAAGACATATTGGGCTTAAGTGTTAGGCTCTAGATTAAGTTATATGTTGGGCTTCCTTAATGAGATTAAATAGGCTCAACCCGCGTTCTACTTAAACCTATTTAATTTATGTTAAAATTATTGGCCATCCACATATATAAAAAACATTAAGTGGCAAGCCACAAAATGGAAAATCATTTAGAAGGTGTGTTCAAAGAAAGAACATGTTGTGCGGCCGCCTCCTATACAAGGAAGCTAAGCAGCCGCCCCTTCCTCCTTAACTTTTCTTGCCGTTGACTTTAACATACAAAGTGAAGTTGATAGACACTTTTTCACTGCCTATTGAAGGTTCAAAGCAAGCATCCTCTGTGTGGATCAACGTTGGAAGTGATATTGCAAATGATTATTGTGGTTTGCTACATTCTGATAACAAAGTAAAGCAAAAGAACAAGGGAGTTCCATAAATTTCCACGAAAGTTTTGGTAAACCCCTTTTGTATTAATGAATGATTCACACAATAACATGATCCTTGGGATCTTAGGATAATTTAATCTCGCTACCATAACATGTTAGTCTTGGGATAGATCTAAATCGTATGATGTAAGGAGGAGTCCACTGTAATAATATCCCAGTATCTCTATGATAACTCTGAAACTCTTGGCTTAAGTATTCACCACCTCAATCTGATCATAGTTTCTTGATACTTTTACCAAGCTATTTCTCTAAATTTTTGAATTTTTTGAACTTTTCAAAGGCTTCAGACTTATGCCTCATTAAGTACATATACCCATATCATGAGTGATCATCGATAAAGGTAATCAAGTATAGATATCCACCTCTAGCTACTGTTATCATTAGACCCCATACATCACTAGTTCCAATACATTACTTGTGCATGCACCTTTACCACTAAAGGGCACTTTTGTCATCTTGCCAATAAACAAGGTTCGCATGTGTCATATGATTCATAATCAAATGACCAAGTCACCAAACTTGTGTAACTTAGTCATGCTAGCCTCGCCTATATGGCCCAAGTGACAATGCCAGAGATAGGATAATTTTGGGTTATCCCATTTGAGTCACTTAGTATTTATGTCATAAATATTAACTATATTTTTCTAGAACATATATTCCATTAAGATATCTTCTCAAGATATACTGAACAACCATTATTCTTATTAATGGAATGGAAATCGAGTATCCTTGCTCAACTAGACAAGATATCGAAGTAATGTTCTTAGATAGAGATGGAACATAATAACACTTATTATGTTCCAATGTTAACCATGAAGGTAAATCTTATGACATATGTCCTTATGGATAATGTATCAACTATTTGATCCATTTGCCTCTTGTGGGTCCATCTACACCTATTGGGCATCCCCTAAGTCTCTTTAGATCGAGACACAAGTGTAAACCATTTCTAGTATCCCATACCTATAAGTAGTTTATGGATGCAGCATTAGCATGTATCTCTATGATATAAATGACTGAAGATGTTTCATCTCTATGCTTCTTTTCATTAAGAGACTTTACATTTTCGTTACAGATATTATTCCAATATGCAATCTCACTATAATGGAATTATTAATATATGATTTTTAGCATTGCTCGTTCATCTTGATATTCCAATTAGGATCTTGCATCTTCGACATCTCATATCAGTCCATACAACCTTATTTCTTAGACAGTTTCACCATATTGTTTTGGAATGATATCTCATATCATTCCATGCGTTTTGTTTCTCAAATAGCTCCTTTAAAAGATATAAGCATACATGTTCATATTTCTTTGGAGGTGGGGACATAGAGGCAAGCATCATGCATATTGCCTACTCACTATACTTAGTGTGCTTCAACTAAGCACTATGGTGTGGTGAAGTCGTAGAATAGCCTTACCTAACACATAGTTTACCTTTTACCATGTGAGAACTCTTTTCAAATCTCAGTACTAGTCTATGGTGCTAGAACCATTAAGTTTGTTATCTTCAAATATGCTTTACTGATTTACATATGGTATGTTCACATTGATAAAGATGTAATGATAGCATGTTAGATTATGAACATGATTTATGTATTAACTTAAGTCTAAAGTTATGCCAATAATTAACTCCCATTATTTTATTGAGAGCCAATAACCCTTAATATTTTGGCCCGAGAAAAGCCCCTTGGGTAGGTTTTCCTAGTGGGTCAGTATCCATCCTTGTTAAAGTTTGGGCCATGAGTTTTCTCAACAAGCTTTACTTTAATTCGAACGATAGGTATCTCATACCAATTCTATCATTTGCAATTATTGAACCATTGTGATATCAATTCTTAATAAATGTATATCTCATATACATATTCTAAACCATGCCTCTAGTTTTCATAACCTTGACTTTGGCCAAAGTCTTATGCAAACTAGTTTAAGACGAACCCATTAGTCACAGTTTGAACATATTCAATTTCGGTGGGCTTGAATTTGGCCAAAATAACCCGGCTGAAATTGAACTCTAGTTTAAACTGTTGTAATGGAAGGCTAAACCGTCTTAATATTAATTGATAAGGGATTTGTTATTATTTAGAGTCTCATCATACATGGTTATCGTACATTGGTATGCACATGGCATATACATACATCACATTTATTATTCATGATCTAGTAATGGGCTTTTCCTATGTTGGTTCTCTCGAGCCATAAAGGAAACCACTAGATCTAACCTAAGTAGCATGCATGAGTTTACAAACTAAAATATAAACTATTTATACTCTATGCTAAACTATTCTTGGTAACTCTCTCTTTGGCTTGCAACTCCTTACAACTGGCCCATCTTTATTGCAACTCCTTTGCAATATTCACCATGGGCTCCGAGGTCGGTCTCCTTAGCCCACCATTCTTCACTACGCCTCTTCTTGACCTCTTTCTTATGCAATCTAATTACATTATTTTCCAAATAGAAAACCTCAAGTTACATTTGAGGGGAGTATGGTGAGAAGAGAAGTACAATGAGAAAATATAAAGAGAGGCAAGACTTGCATACCTTATTTACCAAAAATAATTTACAACCCATTATACATGAAACAATCACATTGTCCAAGCCCATAACTAGACCATCATGTCATTCATACATTCTCCTATAATGCAAGCTATGAAAAGTAATTAGAAAGTCCAAAAATGCATGTATGCAATTTTGGCCCATAACAATCAACTCTTGATTATTATAATTATTTCAACCCTTGAAATATTATCTATTATGTGTAGATTTAATTCTCCTTAAAAATAAATCATATTAATCTCATTAACATATTTATCAATTTTTAGATAAAGATCTGAAATCTTAAGAATTGAAATAAGGATCCTAAACCATTTAGAACTCTTTTATCACTACACTATTGGTATCAATGTGGTCATAGAAAAGCGTACGGAATCATGCCCACACGACTTTGGCATGGAGTAAAACTTTTATGAACGTAAAGTACAACATCCCATATATTGTTTTAGATGTTCATCAAGCTTCCACAGCTCTAGAACTTGTGACTTATACAAGAACTGAAATCGCAGTTACAAGTTGTTCCGAAAAACAAATTTTGCGCACGTAATGTGTCTCATATATTTTCGACAAGTATTTCGACACACAAAATTTCACAAAAATGTTCATAATATTTAGGACTTCTAAAGTTAAAACACCGGAAATTTTGGTGAATTTTGAAAATGTTTTACTATGTTAAACAAATTTTATGATACATACCTAGTGCAACTAGGGCTCCAGAAAATTCTTCTTTCTGCGCATCACTTATATCATATGTGATCACCTTGTTTCCATTTTTGAAAAATTTCATAAAAATCTTCATAAAAATATTAATAATTTCTTAAGATCTTAAAGATTAAATATGAAAAATTTTGTGATCTTTAAAAAAATCATTTGTTAATAAAAAATAGGATCTGGAATACAATTCTAATCTGAATAGGATAGTAGAGTTTATGGCAACTTCCAATCATTTTAGTTTTGGATCTCTACTGAGTTTCTGATGCAATTAAAAATCCTAAAACTCAATTCAATATCTTATTGTTCATCTTATGAAACTAAAAATTAATCTAACACATTCAGCTATGGCAGGTTATCTCATAATTCCATTGTTGTCGAAACACAAATATCCATGTTATTGAATGATTTGCGTGGTAACCTGGCTTTGATACCACTTATTGGGATGTATCATAGAACTATCATGTTATATCAGCATAATTAAACTATCCTAAGATCCTAAGGATCAAGCTATTAAGTTAATTATTCCTTAATAAGAAGGGTTTTACCAAAACTTACTTGTGAATGGCAGAACACCCTCGTTCTTTACTTTTCGTTCATCACTGAGTTGTAGTAAACCATAGTAATCTTTCACAGGATCACTTCCAATGTTGATCCAAATAGAAGATGCTTGTTCAGAACCTTGGAGGGGTAACAAACAAGGATTGATCAACTACACTTGCTATGTGGAAGTCGACAAAAAGGAGGGTGAAGGAGGAAGCGTCGATGGCAGCTAGGGCTTTCTTGAAGGAGGCAACCACTCAAGTGATTTCCTATTGTGATAAATGATGGAATAATTTCTTGCTCACCTTGGCCGGCCACTTAATGACATTATATAAGTGGCCGGCCCAAACTTTAACCTAAATAAATTAGGTTTAAGTTCAATGCGGATTGTGCATGTTTAGTCTCATTAGGGAGGCCTAACACATAACTTATCCAGAGCCTAAGTCTTAAGCTCAAATGAGTCTTATGCTTTAACCCATTATCCATTCCTCCTTCCTTATTTCCAAGAGGGCCTAACTCATCTCATAAATAGGCCCATTACATCTTATGTCATGTAAGCTTGTTCTTTTTACCTAAGCATTCATTCCTCTTTAAGTGTGTAACCTATATGGCTTCCAGCCCACGAAGGCAGCACATATTTAATTTAAGTATATTTAAATCCTACATTCATGTTTAATGAATTTAACATATGCATAGATCATGATCGACATCAAGCAGTGATGACCCCCAAGGTATTGGAAGGTCAAATGTGGTTTCATTATAATACCCTTCCATATATGGTTATCGTGCAATATGTCTTTTCACCATCACATTCAAACTCTCAATTGATGTGACTCTTTGTGCTCATGGTTTAATTGTTGTAAACGCTCGAGTGATTAGAATCAATATTCTAATCGAGCCACATGACACATACTCATATTAGGACTCTACTCCGACCAGAGATTTCTTTCCGAGTTTTCGACACAATAAAATCTCTACTTCATTCGAGATCAGTGAATCCATTGTTGACCACTCAATTTCCTTTGAGTATTATCAATATACCCAATCTCTCATTTATAAATACTTCATACTTATGAAGTGTTGAGCCTTTGAGTTAAAGTATAGCTTATATACTTAAGGTATCCTTGATTATCTTAAGTCTAAAGATAATGCACAACCGACATGATTTAAGTCTTTCATGACAAAGATGAATATCTCACTCTTATGTCTCTAATATACTTGTTTCCAAAACAAGCATCCACATGTTAGCTCTGAACATCGCCATTGTCACATCTCACCATGACATGCCTCCCACAGAATGACTAATGACTTCCCACTTCAACCTCGAAAAATCACCAATCACCCTGTAAGGGATAATATTGGATCATTGCTCTGTAAAAATTCTGTAGAATTTTTTTAAACATTTAAAACATCATTATTTAAACAAAAGATATTTTCATAAAAACATATTAAATCATTCTTACAAAATATTCGTCAAAGTTTGTCATATTGAATTCACACAACATAAAGATATCATTATTACATTTACTGCCTCTACCTTACTATGATAGTTACAAAATATAAACTGTATACAATACAATAATCTTGTGATAGATGTTTAATTACAACTTAATACCTCTGCAGCACTTTAAAAGCTTACTGATCACCTTGCTTTCTCTTACTACTCTCACTTGCATTTATCAGGGATAAATGCTGAGTATGATACTTAGTAAGTTATACTCACACCACAAGTAGCATGCATAACATCCATCTAACTCATACGCATCAACAACAATGAATCCACATCAAGTGTCATCATATGTCAATAATACAATCACTTCCTTTAATATTCAATGAATAGATTAAATCCATGACAAATGTGATGTACCATATATAATATCTCAAAATATGATGTGAATGCATTTCATGCTATGCACCCACCATCCACCTTTCATCCAATGGCCATATCTCATAATCTAATTGTGCACAATATCTGGGTTAATAATCAATAAGGATTATACGAGTCTTACGGATATCCGTTCCGAGTCTCACGAAACTAGCACACAAACCAAGTCTCATGGATCCACATATATGTGCAATACTCGAGTCTCACGAGAATATATGTGTTGTGCATTACCCAGATTATACCTACACGCAAACCAAGTATCATGGATCTGTATATATATTGTGCAATACTCGAGTCTTACGAGAAATATATACGCCGTGTGGTATTTTACTCGAGTCTCACGAGTTATTCCCCACTTCAGCACACCATGTCATGTATGATATGCTGTATGTATTTCATGTCATCATATGCACTATCATGTATCATATCACAACAAACCATGTGCATATACCTTATTTTACTATCATACTCATTATCATATCCACATTTCTATAACAACATGTCAATCACATATGATCCAACAATCACTCATTTCAATTACACTTCACAATAACAATCAAAGCATGTAATTGTTCAATCTTTCATTTCATATAATCCTGCATAAAAATTACACTTCTATATCAAATACCATTGATGGCCCCAAACGAAAATTCAATTGCTCACCAGGTTTTCAAATAATAATAATTTAAGAAAATATCATACAAACATATATTTCACATATTATCATCGTGCACACGGTTGCACAATGATCCCATAACTTACCTATTATCGCTTTCCCCTTGTCAACTCTATCACGATCTTCAGGAACAGTTTCGCTCCGAGCACCTATTTCACATTATATTCTCACATCAATATACATAGGCACTTTTCATTCAAAAATAGTAATAAATACTACAAACAAAAGTCTATAAATAGATTCCCCAAAACATGTTCCAAGTCTCATCATTTCCCAAAGTTTCTCTTTGATTGGAACAAGTCGCGTTCGCGAATAATTCTACAAGCCTACTGTGTCTCGGAGAACCTAAGTCGCGCTCACGAAAACTAATGTCGCCCTTACGACTTTGGCACTAAAGTTACTGTTTGATTTTAAACCTATTTCATGCCCGTGAGTTCTCATGCCACGCTCAAGGCCTTAGAATAAAACCTACTGCCTGGTTTTGGTCCCTTTTTGCGCCCTCGACTTAAGAAAGCCTTGGTCGCGACTTCCTCTTCCAAGAAGCAGAAACCTCACTAACTCAACTCCAAATGTTCTAAAATGTTGTACACTCATAACAACTTAACATTTAAGATCCCCTTTAAGTTTCAGCTCATGTCAAACTCATTTTGATCACTTTCTACCCAACTTAAATCTATTAGCTGATAAAATACCTCTATTGCTATCATATGGTGATTTCAGTTCATACAACTATTTATTCAAGTCACTTTGATCTCAAAATGTAACTGAAGTTCCTTAACATAGAAATAAAGGTTCACTCAGAATCTCAGGTCATTTGGACTCCATTTGAGTACCAAACTCACCATTTATATTTCTACAGACTTTCTGCAGAATTGTAGTGACACCTCTCCTTTGTCTAATCTTTTTACCAGTTTAGGTTCTATTTTTGCCAAAATGCAATACATGAAACTTATAGATAACATCATAAAAAAGCTTCATACAAAATTTCATAATCTTATCTATCCATTAAGACTTCCAAATCACTAGTAACATCAACTGCCCCGTACTGCAAATTTACAGAACCCAACAGTTTTGACCTTTGTCTGTTCATACTACATTTTCATGCTTCAAATGATTTAATTTAGTTAAGTGATGTTCTTAACAATTGTAGCTAATATTCTCATATTTATATTGGTATATGATACATAATTTGTAGACTTCATTTAATCCTCCTAAACAATAACACAACTTACTATTCACATAGAACCCTAGTTCCAGTTCAACACTTCAATCATTTTTCTCACTTCTGTGATCTTTATCGCTTTAATTTAAGTCTAAAAACCATGTTTTAATCTAGATATGATTCTTACAAAGTTCTAGGTTAACAAAATATTAACCTCCTAACCACTTTCATCAAACTCTATCCATAAGAAAGTTTAAAGCTAACAAAACAACTAACTTTTGTATATGGCTTTTCCTTCCTCTTCCTCTTCTTCTTATTCTTCTTCTCCTTTTCTTTTTCTTTTCCTCTATTCTCTTTTTCCTTCTCTCCCGTTTGCTCTAGATGCTGGCTCTCTTCTTTTTCTTTTTTTTTTGTTTTCTAAGTGTATATATATCTTTTATTTTTGGGTGGCCACCTCATAGCCTCCTTTGTTGACTTTTCAATTTTTTTTCTTTTTTTTATTTCCCTTTTCATTTTTCTTTTATATTTTATTTTATTTTCTTATTATCTTTATTTATCTCTTATTTGTTCCTTTTTCTTTTTCTATTTCTTTATTTTAGGCACCTAATCTTCTAGGCCCTAAAAATCGTACGTGACAGCCATGACCATAGTGATGAGAACCACTTCTTGACCTAGTCAAGAAGTTAGCATGTGTTAGTCTATCGATATTGATGATGTCCCATCTTATCAATGATATGACCAAGGATATTTTTAGCATCGACACATTTACATATAATAAGAATCTCACATCATGAACTTTTCATGATTTCCTTTACACTATGTCATGGCATGCCAAGGACTTTATTACTAGTTTAATATATTATAAAGATAATAATCAAGCAGATGTACTTAAATAAATGCACCAATAATAAAGAATTGTAATAGTTGTATTATTACTAAATCAATGTTCACAAAATAAACCCTATTACATATCGACTATTGGGCATACATATCTAACAAGGTGGTGATGTGGAGCTTCTGGCTTGTGCTGCTGCTAATGATACAAATCCTCTGCCTCTACCTCTTCCTTATGAAGTAGATAATGTAATTGTTCTGGCATTCGATTGGGCAATGCTCGCTAATTTAGTTTATTGAGTTTTTCCCACACCGGTCATGTTGCGACATTCTCGAGCCATATGTCTTTCTTGACCAGAACCTATAATGAGCATTGGTTCCATATCTACACTAACCTCAATGCATCTTACCACATCTGGCATAGGTCAAACCATCTGACCTTGAGCTTGAACCACTATCCATGACTTACCTGAATTTCAGCTTCTTCCTGAACTTATTCTTTATAGACTTCCTTGTCAGCTTACCACCCTTTTTATCACTCGGTGTTGGGGTTGCAAGACAGGTGAGAACGAACCTCCCTACATATGTAGCTTGAGCAACAGCGAACTACTCTTGCCTAGTAGACAAAGGTGTTATCAGTCCTCTAGTGATAGTGTTAGCATCCATCTTTTGGGTTGCATCATTGATAGAATGGAAGCTCTCTCATTCGGCACCATTATGAGCAAGGAATACCTAATGATTAGCCTTATTGCATACCATCTCGCCTTTTTAATTCAGTGTCTTAGGCCTAACCATCGAACTATAGTAGGTCTATGAACTTTTCTATGAACTCGTCCACACTTATATTGTCCATTTATGGTAACTGCTCAAACTCTATTAACTTCAACTCTCTTAAACTATCTAGGAAAGCCCATTCAGTGAACTTAGTGGCGAACTGTTCCTAGATAGCTCGCCTACTTGAGGTTCTAAATACCTCTTGAACTATTCCTTCGCCTTTGTACACTTAAGTGTAAATCCACCATTTGAATGGCTCAGTTATCACTTGCCTCTAGCTATTGAGTGATTACCTTCATTGCCTTTACATATTTGAACAAATTCTCCCTTCTTTGTATTTGGGAGCATTCAGTTTGAGGTAATCTATCATCTTTGCTTTCCCTCTACCACTCAGCATGGCTCCATATGACTATGGTTTAGAAACCTCTGGTTTAGTAATGGGTTAGGGAGCTAGTGGAGTTAGGTGCTAAGGCATTTGCATTACCTTAGGGTATCGTAGATATGGAGAATGCATTGGGTAGGTAGATTATTGAGGGTAGTAAGGAGGGTAAGGAATCAAGGGTGGATAGGGCATTCGACTAGGGTGTCCCAACCTATCACTTGTTGTGTCACATCTCTTATGACATGTCCCCCACAGAATGACTAATGATTTCCCACTTCCTCTACAGGAAACCAATAATCATCCTGTAAGGGATGAGTTCAAATCAAAGCTTATTAAAAACCTGTATAAATTTTTCGCATTTCTATCAAATTATTAAAATCATAAAACAATCCCTTTCTTTCCTTTCAAATATTCCAATACTATATCAATATCATTTCTTTCAAAACCTGTTCAAATACAATATTACAAAATATTCATTCAAACTAAAAGTACATTCACAAAATCAGAGTTTAAAACATTTACAAAATGATTATCAGAGTTAAAG